>JAPYZL010118305.1:0-13335 GCA_030522825.1 Platygaster orseoliae
GGCAAGGAGTGTACCTTCCACAATTTTCCCGATTTTCACTTGAAATTTTGTACGAAAACACAAAAAGGGATGTACTTTATGGAATTTTATATCGCATTTGACTAGAAGTATGGTAACATGATTAGAAAAAAATAAATAAAAACTCTCTGTTTCTCTCCAGAAAAAGGTATATAACCCCTTCAGTCTTGGCCAAGACGCAAGACTTGGTGATTTTATAAATGTGAAAAATTATTTTTATGAAAATTGATAAACTTTATATAAAAGATTTCATTAGGCGAACCTGATTACAAATAAATAAATAGCTTACAAAAAACTAGATGATATTCGTGATTAGTAAAAATTTGGTAGAAGAAGACGTGTCACGTGACGTCAAGGGGGAGGGGGGAGGGGTCGAAGATTTGTGACAATATGTGACATGGGGGGAGAGGGGAGGTCAAAAATGGCTAAAAATTGTGTGACGTATTATGTGCATGACCCCCGATTGGATATTTTCGACAGGGTGGAACTTAAGTTTCTTAGCCTAGCACGAGTTGAAGTTCCTAAATTTGGAACCGTGAGACCGGAAAAAGTTAGATTTTCTGTTGAAATACTCTCAAATTGGTGCAAAAACGCGAAAATTGGCCGTATGATTTGAAATATTTGAGATATTTGGTTGATTTTTGGAACTTGAGCTTCTGAGCCTAGCACGAGCTCAAGTTCCTAAATTTGAAACTGTGAGACCGGAAAAAGTTAGATTTTCCGTGGAAATACTCTCAAATTGGTGAAAAAACTCAAAAATTGGTTATAAAATTTGAAATATTTGAGATATTTGGCTGATTTTCAAAACTTAAGCTTCTGAGCCTAGCACAAGCTTAAGTTCCTAAATTTCGAACTGTGAGACCGGAAAAAATAAGATTTTCAGGTAAAAAATTCTGCAAGTGGTTAACAGCTATTAAACAAGATGTTCGCTGTATAAGTATGAACATCTGTTCAAACGGATGTCTAATGTTTTGTTATCGACATCCATTTAAACCGATGGACGTGTATTGACGTACGACGATACACATCCATCCTATTGGATGTCTATCATTACGCAAAGCTTTTTTTTCGCAATCTTCTCTAGTTATGTATAACATACATAAATATTTGATATATTGAGCTTCTGAGCCCGGCACGAGTTTAAGTTCTAAAATCTAGAACTGTGTGACGAGAAAAAGTTAGATTTTCCGTTGAAATACTCTAAAACTGCTTAAAAAAGGCGAAAATTGGCCATAAAATTTGAAATATTTGAGATATTTGGCTGATTTTTGGAACTAAAGCTCCTGAGCCCATAACAAGCTTAAGTTCCAAAATTTGGAACTGTGAGACCGGAAAAAGTTAGATTTTTCGTGGAAATACTCTCAAATTGGTGCAAAAACGCGAAAATTAGCCATATACGAGGGTCGTTTCAAAAGTAAGTTCCACTATTTTTTTCTATCCGTGTGGTTGGTGGTAAAAATTAAGGAGTCTTAGGGAATTTGTATCTGAGTATAGTGATAGTACTGTAAAATTTTTATGTGGGTGCGTCAATCCATTCAACAGGTATGCTCCAGTTATTACGCATACTTCACTTGCTCTTACCGCCAAATGCGAAGTTCGCGGTGTCATTCGGTTTTTGACGGCAAAGAATGAAATCGCCATTGAAATTCATCGCGAGTTGTTTAGTGTTCATGGTGAAAACGTTATGCCAAGGCTAATGGTTTCTCGTTGGCGCAAATCACGATGTACCACGATGCGGTCGCCTATCGAATTCCCGCACTTCGACCGTCGTCGAAGATATTATTCTTCTTTCGATGAATTTTTCGATTGGCGCCAACGAGAAACCAATGGCCTCAACATAATATACTCTAATCAGATATTTATAAATATATTTCATATATTACACAATAAACACTAAACAACTCAAGATGAATTTCGATGGCAATTTTATTCTTTGCCGTCAAAAACCGGATGATACCGCGAACTTCGCATTTGGCGGTAGGAGCAAGTAAAGTCTGCGTGACAACTAGAGCATAATTGTTGAATGGATTGACGCACGCACATGAATATTTTACAGTACTATCACTACACTCAGATACAAATTCCCTAAGACTCTTAGATTTTTACCACCAACCACACGGATAGAAAAAAAAAAGGGTACCATACTTTTGAAACAACGCTCGTAATTTGAAATATTTGAGATATTTAATTGATTTTTTGGAACATAAGCTTCTGAGCCTAGCATGAACTTAAGTTCTTAAATTGAGAACTGTGAGACCAGAAAAAATTGGATTTTCCGTTGGAATACTCTAAAATTGGTGCAAAAACCCGAAAATTGGCCATTAAATTCGAGATTTTCGAGATACTTGGCTGATTTAGAGAACTTAAGCTACTGAGCCTAGCACGAGCTTAAATTCCTAAATTTGGAACTGTGTGACCGGAAAAAATTAGATTTTCCGTCGAAATGCCCTAAAATTAGTGCAAAAACGCGAAAATTGGCCAAAAAATTTGAAATTTTCAAGATATTTGGCTGATTTTAAGAACTTCAGCTTCTGAGTCTAACACGAGCTTAAGTTACTAAATTTGGAACTGTGAGACCGGAAAAAGATAGATTTTCCATTAAAATACTCTGAAACTGGTGCAAAAATTTTCACGTTTTTTCAGCAATTATAGAGTGATTTAACGGAAAATCTAACTTTTTCCGGTCTCATAGTTCCGAATTTAGAAACTTAAGCTTGTGCTGGGCTTAGAAGCTTAAGTTCTTAAAATCAGCGAAATATCTCGATAATTTCAAATTTCATACCTAACTTTCACGTTTTTTCAGCAATTTTAGAGTATTTTAACTGGAAAATCCAACCTTTTCCGGTCTCACAGTTCCAAATTTAGGAACCTAAGCTTGTCCATGCTCAGAAGCTTAAGTTCTCAAAATCAGCCAAATATCACGAAAATTTCAGATTTTCTAACCAATTTTCTCGTTTTTGCCCTAATTTTAGAGCATTTTAACAGAAAATCTTTCTTTTTCCAGTCTCATAGTTCCAAATTTAGGAACTTAAACTCGTGCTAGGCTCAGAAGCTTAAGTTCTCAAAATCAGCTAAATAGCTCGAAAATTTTTACTTTGATGCACTATTTTCACGTTTTCGCACCAGTTTTAGAGTATCGAAATGGAAAATCTAACTTTTTCCGGTCTCACAGTTCCAAATATAGGAACTGAACCCCGTGCTAGGCTCAGAAGCTTAAGTTCTCAAAATCAGCTAAATATCTAGAAAATTTCAGATTTTCTGGGCAATTTTTCCGTTTTTTCAGCAATTTTAGAGGTCTTTTGACGGAAAACCCAACTTTTTCCGGTCTTACAGTTCCAAATTTAGGAACTTAAGCTCGTGCTAAGCTCATAAGCTCAAGTTCTCAAAGTCAGCCAAATATCTCGAGAATCTTAACTTTGATGGCCAATTTTCGCGTTTTCGCACCAATTTTAGAGTATTCAAACGAAAAATCTAACTTTTTCCGGTCTCACAGTTCTAAATTTAGGAACTTAAGCTCGTGCTAAGGTCAGAAGCTTGAATTCTCAAAATCAGCGAAACATCTCGAAAATTTCAAATTTTATTGCCATTTTCACTTTTTCTTAGCAATTTTATAGTATTTAAAAATAAAATCTAACTTTTTCCGGTCTCACAGTTTCAAATTTAGAAACTTAAGCTCGTGCTAGCCTCAGAAGCTCAAGTTCTAGGAATCAGCGAAATATCTCGATAATTTCAAATTTTATGGCTAATTTTTACGATTTTTCAGCAATTTTAAAGTATTTTAACGGAAAATCTAAATTTTTCCAGGTTCACAGTTCCAAATTTGGGTATTTAAGCTCGTTTTAGGCTCAGAAGCTTAAGTTTTGAAAATCAGCGAATAGCTCGAAAATTTCAAATTTTATGGCCAATTTTCACTTTTTTTCAGCAATTTTATAGTATTTTAACGGAAAATCTAACTTTTTCCGGTCTCACAGTTTCAAATTTAGGAACTTAAACTCGTGCTGGACTCAGAAGCTTAAGTTCTGAAAATCAGCGAAATATCTCAATAATTTCAAATTTTATTGCCAATTTTCACTTTTTTTCAGCAATTTTAGAGTCTATTGACGGAAAATCCAACTTTTTCCGGTCTCACAGTTCCAAATTTAGGAACTTAAGCTCGTGCAAAGCTCAGAAGCTTAAATTCTCAAAATTAACAAAATATCTCAAAAATTTCAAAGTTTATGGCCAATTTTAATGTTTTTTTAGCAATTTAGAGTATTTTACCGGAAAATCTAACTTTTTCCGGTCTCACAGTTTCAAATTTAGGAACTTAAGCTCGTACAAAGCTCAGAAGCTCAAGTTCTCAAAATTAGCCAAATTTCACGAAAATTTAAGATTTTCTGGTCAATTTTCTCGTTTTTTCCCAAATTTTAGAGTATTTTAACGGAAAACCTTACTTTTTCCGGTTTCACAGTTCCAAATTTAGGAACTTAATCTCGCGCTAGGCTCAGAAGCTTATGTTCTCAAAATCAGCGGAATAGCTCGAAAATTCAAATAATATGGCCAATTTTCACGTTTTTTCAGCAATTTTCGAGTATTTTAACGTAAAATCTAACTTTTTCCGGTCTCACAGTTCCAGATTTCAGAATTTATGCTCGTGCTAGGCTTAGAAGCTTAAATTTTGAAAATCAGCGAAATAGCTCGAAAATTTCAAATTTTATGGCCAATTTTCACGTTTTTTCAGCAATTCTAGAGTATTTTAACGGAAAATCTAACTTTTTCCAGACTCACAGTTCCAAATTTAAGAACCTAAGCTTGTGCAAGGCTCAGAAGCTTAAGTTCTCGAAATCAACGGAATAGCTCGAAAATTTCAAATTTAATGGCCAATTTTCACGTTTTTTCAGCAATTTTAGAGTATTTTAGCAGAGAATCTAACTTTTTCCGGTTTCACAGTTTCAAATTTAGGAACTTAAGCTCATGCTAGGCTCAGAAGCTTTAGTTCTCAAAATCAGCGAATATCTCGAAAATTTAATATTGATGCCCAATTTTCGCGTTTTCGCACCAATTTTAGAGTTATCTAACGGAAAATCTAACTTTTTCCGGTCTCACCTATCCAAATTTAGGAATTTAAGCTCGTGCTAGGCACAGAAGCTTAAGTTCTCAAAATCAGCGAAATATCTTGAAAATTTCAAATTTTATGGCCAATTTTCACTTTTTTTTAGCAATTTTCATAGTATTTTAACGGAAAATCGAACTTTTTCCTGTCTCACTGTTCCAAATTTCGGAACTTAAGCTCGTGCTATGCTCAAAAGCTTAAGTTCTGAAAATCAGCTAAATATCTCAAAAATTTTAACATTGATGCCCAATTTTCGCGTTTTCGCACCAATTTTAGAGTATTGAAATTGAAAATCTAACTTTTTACGTTCTCACAGTTCCGAATTGGGGAACTGAAGCTCGTGCTAGCCTTTAGAAACTTAAAATCTCAAAATAAGGAAAATATCTCACAAATTTCAAATTGTATGGCCAATTTTCAGGTTTTTTCAGCAATTTTATAGTATTTTAACGGAAAATCTAACTTTTTCCGGTCTCACAGTTCCAAATTTAGGAACTTAAGCTCGTGCTAAGCCCAGAAGCTTAATTTCTCAAAACCAGCCAAATATCTCGAAAACTTCAGATTTTCTGGCCAATTTTCTCGTTTTTGCACCAATTCCCTAGCAAACGCGGGGTCAGAAAAAAGTCAGTGGAAAGTCAGATTCTATTCTGACTTTTCTCTGACTTTTTTCTGCATGATCAGTATTTCGTCTAAAGGATCGCGTCTAAATGTTTTTTTTTTTCGTCATGACGAGAAAAAACAGATGCCTATGCATTTCGACATAATCATCAATAGTAATTATATGGAATTTAGTTGAATAATGGATAAATTCAACTTCTTTGAAAATAAATATTGAAGCTTTGGGTCGGTAAGTATGTACTGACTGTAGCATTAGATATCGATATAAATCACGAAAAAAAACTCAAATAATACTTTTTAATTTCAACTATTAAATGTAAAAACGCATCGTAGCTTGACATTTATCGTTTATATTTCATGTTTAACAATAATTAAGCTATAATATTGGTTAATTGGCGAGAAATTCGCGAATGAGAGAAAAGTCAGAGAAAAGTCAGACTTTACTCTGACCTCGCGTTTGCTAGGGTGTGTACGGAAATCTTATGTAAACGTCATGTAGACATCACGTTAACAGTTAACGTAAACTGTTTGCATGATATTTACTTAAAATTTACGTAAACATGCGAGAACACACTAAGATGTGAACTTTAAGCAAACATTTTTTAGAATATGAAATAAATCCAAAAAATGACAAATACGAAAAAAGCTACTGAAGTTGAATTTTTTGATGGTTATGAAATATTTTTTAAGTATCAGTATTCTCTGAAGTGCAATGCTCTAATTTATATGCACGTAAAACGTATCCTTCCTGACAAGCAATCCTCTGGGATATTCTGTAATAGGTGTAGTAGGTGTAATACCCCATTACACTTATGACTTCTGAATTTTAATTTAATGTATCAATGAAATTAAAAATTTCTGTACATAACTTTTTCTATGTACTTCTACGTACATATTTTTTTCTATGCAACATGATATTGATATTTTTTAATGACTGTAATCTGACAAAGTATTACACAATCTCCAACGCCGTTACGACAGTAAACGGGGCCCCGGGGTGAAAAATAGGATGGGGCCCCAAAAGATGTTTGACAAAAAGGAAAGTAGGATTTTAAAATTGTTTTTAAAAAAAAGAGAGTAGAACTTTCAAGTTTTTCTAAACTTACAAAAAAAGGTCTTGAAAATGTACATTCATTTATCATATTCAAGTCCTATCAATTTTGATTTACTATAAATAAAAAAGAAAAACTTTTATTGTACTAATCTTCCTTCTTTTTAAGAGTGATCGGGGCCCCCGGCTAGTTACGGCCTTGACAATCTCCCTTAGAATAGACTCAACAAAACATAAAACATCGGAAATTTTCATACTGCTCTAACATCAAAACTCAATCACATTGTGTTCACATTTATTTTTTCACTTTTCCTTTCTTACTCTTCACATTTTTTAGCCTCTGAACTTTGGTCTCGTTAATTATCTCTTGTTGTTCAACCTGCGTATCAATATTCTTTTTTTCAACACTCGTTTTCTCTTCGTGAGAATTTGCGTTAGGCAGAGTCCAATCGAACTCAAAATCCTGATCCGATGAAGAATCCGACTCAGCTGAAAAGCGATCCGAATTCTTGAGAATTCGAAATTGCAACGGTTTCGCTAGTTCGTCTCCTTCAGCGCCGTTTAACGGGTACATAGTAATGTAACAAACTCCATCTTTTCTGTGGAAATGCACCGTCGCCGGAGGTTCCGGTTCCTTGTTATCCTTCAAAGTTTTGTAACTCTTGAAAGAAAGGCTGCTTTTGGATTTTGAAACTTCGCTGTTCTTGACTTTTGGCGCTAATGAAAGATTTTCTCGAACGCGATCAGACTCTTCTTTCGCGGCTTTCAAAAGTTTGTGAACTTTCTTCGAAATCGCCCCTGGTCTCCAACCGAAACGAGGTTTCGCTGCGCCAGGAATATCGAACGAATTCCATTGCCAGCCCATATTCCGTGGGACTCGCAGATTCAAATCGACGCAATGTTTGTGCCCGTAGTATATTCCAGGATTCATGGCTTTCAATTGGCAAACTCGTTTCAGGATTCTTCGATTGACTTTCGCAAAGAGATCCATTTGATTGAAAGAAAGTTCTGGTTCGATGAAGTTTGGAATCTTTTTTGGGGAAAGGTAAATTGTTATAAATGTTATTTGTTATGTGAATGGAAGATAAAATGGAAAAATCTATTCGCACAAGTGAAAATAATTTTTCGTGCACACAATAGTCTAAGGGACTATACATCCCGTAAGATTGCACGAAATCGGAAAATAATGTATTAACAATTGTAAATTTGGAGTGACAAAACAAGACTTGGGAGATCTTGAGAGTTTTAAAATCTTGTCAGAATTATTTTAAACTAAAAAAAATTCGATAGATGTGCATGCAATTTTTATATCATACTCTTTTATGCGCTATTAGAAGATTTACGTTTTTCAAACTACAATCCAAAATTCAAATTTACTCTACTTATATCCACAACTGTGCGAAGAGACACTTCCTTTCTCTTGACATGGAATTAAAAGAAAAAAATAATAACATTATTCCTTTTCATTTTCTTCCTCTTTTTTTTCTTAGACCGTTTATCATCTTTAACTGGTTCTAATGATATTTCAGTATTAGGATGAGAATCATCGATTGTTTGGTTTTTCCGTCGATCATGGAAATCGCTATCTGGACCAAATATTGTTTCTTCACGCTGCACTGTTTTCTTTGAAACAATCGATTTTGAAACACTCTTTTGAGCTTCCAAAGTTCCTATTAATGAAAAATCACTGTATTCTACAAAAGTAAATATGTTTAAAACAGTACTTGTATTCACAGAGGAGTAGGCAGAAAAAATTTTCGGGGGGAGTTTTTCGGAAAAATATCTACGTATTTTCTTCAGGATATTATAATTTTTAATCTTTGAAGATGTGGTTACGAGAGTACGATTTCCCAATTTTTTCTGAGTCAAAAGTTATATATATTTTTACATAATAATTGTTTTAAATGTAATGAAAATCAATTTTTGTGATATTTAAGTAACTGAGTTCAAGATTTTTTTTCCTCATGCTTTTAGTGTTTTTTCACAACTTTACAGATTTCCCGATTTTTTTTTAATTTATCTACATTAGGTTTATAAAGATTTTTGAGAAAATCATGGTACACGGATTTCTAGTATTTTATATGTTGCAATATTGAAATTTTCTTATTGTCTATATTATTTATTATTGTTAGTTATATATTATATTCATTGCTTTAAAAATGTTTTGCTATATATTGTATAGTCGAACATTCATGATTATAATTTCATTTCAGAAAAAATTCTTCTGAAATTAGAATAATTGCTATTTTAAGTTAGAAAAACTAAAAATTCTGGACTTAATTCGAATTTCATTGATTTTGTAATATAGTATTGTTTTTTCCATGAACTATTTTTTTATCATCATTACTTTTATCCATTTTTCGTGAACAATATTGTTAAGAAAATTTTCTTCGTACAGTCTTAGAGTATGACAAAATTTCTAGCATTTCTCGCATTTTATAGTATTTACAAAAATCAAAAGGATTTTTTAGTATTTTTTTAGATTTCTAGTATTTCCGTAGATTTTTATGTATCAATTCTCGAAGTTCAACGCTAAAATGCAAATATCGATAGATTTTTGATAGTTGCATAGATTTCGGAAATAATTAGGTCTACGTTAATTTAAGGTTTTTTTTATGTATCCCTTGAATTTTCTAATTTTTTCAGTATTAATAGGATTTTTTATCGTTTTCTAGTATTTTTAAACATTGCTATTTGTGAAGATTTTTCAAAAACGCAATTCTTTCATAGAATTCAATAATTTTCAGTATTTTTCAGGAATTGCATGACTCGGAAGATTTTCTGGTATTTTTATGAATTCCTGTCTAAATTTTTTAGAATTTCGTTTTCAAATTTCAGAATTTTGAGATTCTTATAGAATTTTCGTAGATTTCAATCTTTTTTTATAATAACTATTTAAAAAAAAATTTTTCCCGCGTTTTCTTATTTAATACATTGTATTATAATTTAGTTTTAGAAAAAATTCCTTTCAAATTAAAATAATTGTTATTTTGAGTTAGAGAATAAACTAAAAATTCTGAACCTAATTTGAGTTTTCCTCATTTTATGATTTAGTAATGTTATTTTTGTACATTATTTTGTTATCGTCATCACTTTTGTCTACTTTTTATGAAATAATAATGAATTAATCTCGAGTTTCGGGAGGGGTTTGAACACCTGTGTATTCGCATAAAAATTAATCTTACTTCTTATAAGGCCCAAGTTTCTTGAACGAACAGAAACAACTGGCACATCCAAAATATCCGTTTGACTAGTCGAGAAGGGTTTGCGTTTATAGGCACCAGAATTCAACAAATTTTTGTTGCGCCCAAAATACGGACTTTCACGAGAACTCATTACACCTAAACCTTCAGCTCCTGAAACTTTTCCAATGGAATCCACGAAATCTTCGAGATTTTTAATTTTCTCAGAAAGTTTTAAAATCGACAAATCGTTTATCTCTGGTAAATTTTCATCGAATTTTGTATTGCTTAATGAAGCATCCTTCGATCGACTCGAACATGCGCACGTTGTATCAGCCAAAGGAATGAAAAATTGATCCGGAGGATCATTGACATTCTCTGAAATAACTATATTCATTATTTCATCTAAAAAAGTGTATTCAAAAAAGTTTTCAAGTTTCAAATTCTATTTTTCTATATTCAAAGACTCACTACAACATCTTTCTGCATTTAATCCTCCACCTCTCATTCTGTCTTCTCCACCATCATGTTTTTTACCAACAATCATCGAGTCATTGCTCGATGAACTACCATGCACAGTTTGAGAAGATAAATTCGCATTTTTTTCCTTGTCCTCTGAGAAAGTCACTAATCCTATAAAATTTCTCATCTCGAATTCCTCGTTTTTACTTCCACCAAGCTGAAGATTTTCAACATCTGATTTTTCATTTTCATGGCATTTGAACTCATTGATTGACGGCATAGTTTTCAAAAAAAAATAATTTTCTCGAATCGTGAACTGAGTACTTATGTAACCACCGAAACTGGAGAGTTTGAGAATTATTTTTATGTACCCAAACGGGTCTTCATTTTTGTGCACTAAATTATAAGTGTTTTCAATGATGTAACTTTTTGGGGAGTCGTCAAAATCGCCGTTCGAAATAGTAGCTTTTTCGTCGCAAAAGCAACTTGACATTAAAACTGTAGCTTCACAAATTGGGTAATCTTCGTTTTCTTCGCATGGAGTAGCAGGTTTTATTTCGAAAACACCAATTTTCAAAGACTTTGTCCGAATACATTCTGTGAGTTCTTCAGGTTTCATAGAAAAAAAACATGATTGTCCAACGCGAAAATCGATTGATCGATTTTGCAAATTTTCCGCAACGTTCAAATTCGACTCGAAACGAGTTTTTCGATGAGAACCAAAATCTTGTTGTCCAATTTCAAAAGTTGGGAGGTTATTAAACTTGAAACGAACACAAATCGGAAATTTTATGTCATGAAATTGTTCCGGAAAGACTTCCAAATGATCCACGAAAAATTCCAACATGTAAAGTTGCTCTTTTACTGGTGGCTTGAACATTTTTGGGAACTCAAAATAAGCACGTTTAAATTTTGACGTAACCTCGCGAATAAACGTCAAAAGCGGTTGATAATTTCAACTGTTGTCAATGCAATTTTTTCGCGACAAACTTCAGATTTTGAAAAGTTAGATGTTCTGAGCTACTAAAGGAAGATACAAATTAAGAATTCGTTTAAAATTTCATTCGAAAATTTCAAGGTCGACTGAATTATCGGAAAAAATTCTATAATTATAGAAAATTTAAAAAAATCTGATTGTGCAAAACACCGACTGATTCAACTGGTAACTTTATCGAGTTTATTCATCATACCGTTTATTTCAATGTTCATTCTCGTTACGAAACAGTAAAAAATGTGTTTCTCGTAGAAAAAAGTCTCAAAGTTTACTACATATGTCACTGCGGTCATTAATAACAATTATATTGCTAATATCGATTACAGCTTTTTTAAAATTTTTCCATCCTTCGTAGGTACTTTGAAAAAAAAAAAAAAAAAAAAAAATGAGACAATGAAAAATCTTCTCAAACTACGTAAAATTACTGATTATCGCATATTGGTTGACTTCCAAATCAACGCATCGATTTGGATTTTCTCAGGACTGTCGACATTCCATCGACGAATTTCGTAGTGAAAAGCACGTTCGCGTTATTGAACATTCCATCTTTCAACGAAACAACTATGAATTGCGAGTGCATGAAATGTCGTTTCAACATTTGACCGATATTTTCCGTGTGGGAAATGTCCAAGGCGGCGTCGACTTCGTCTAAAATGTACAAAGGCGCAGGTTTGAAAAGCAACATGGCCAGGATCAAGGACAGCGCGACGAGAGATCGTTGACCCCCGGAGAGTTCTCCCAAAGAGTCTTTCCAAACTCCGGAAAAACCTATTTTCACTTCCAAGCCTTCGATAACTGTTTTATTTTCCGGAGGTTGCAGTTTCGCGTTCGCTCCAGGTAGCAGTGTACTGAATATCGAACTAAAATCTCTATTGACCTGCAACCAAGTTTAATATTATTAATTGGTTTTGAATAAAAAATTAAATTTTTACGCATAGTCATAGGGATTCTCTTATTTTTGTAGTCAATTTTTTCGAATTTTGTTACATAACCATATTTTGATAAATCTTTGTTGATTTCCCAGTCAAATCAATAGTTTATTCGTTTTCTACATATTCATCGACGTTTCGACTCCTTGTTTGAGTCATTATCAAGATCTATAATGCAACACAAATGCAACACAAATTATCACAAAAAACCTCTCTCATAAATAAACATAAGCAAAAAACAACTTACTTATAATAAAAAAAAAAAAATGTTCCCATTATTTAACTATTCACAATTCGATCCAACACAAAATTAAAAATCGTATCAGTAATAACTCTGTCGAACCATTTTAATATAGTACAATTGTAACATAATAAATTTCAAATCGATGGGTCCCTAGAAGAGTATCGTATCTCTCGGGGCTCCCGAGCATTGTATCGTATCTTTCATCGCTCCCAAGCATTTCATCGTATCTTTGACGGAGGTGAAACATTTTGTCGTATCTCAAAAATCAATTTCGAGATAACTTGATGTAAAGTTTCTGTCACTCGAGAAACACAATGATAGCTTGAAAACAATATGTTACACATGTTTCTAATCACATATTATTTATATTTTTTAGATATTATCTTCAGACTCATTTTTTGTAATTTTTAACAGAAGAATAAATATTATTTTTTAATATGAAGCAAGAAAGACAAAAATAGCACATATAAAAAATATTTCTCCATAAAAAAATTCACGCGTACAGCGGATAATTTTTCTTGCACCAGCATTGAAAAATGATGATAATGTAGTGGATTTCGAAATAGATATTTATGCTACAAGGGAGAAAAAGGATGATTCCAACAAGTGCAAAGTTTGGGCACAAGCGAAGCGAGTGCGCAATTGCACTTGTTGGAATCATCCTTTTTGTCTCGTGTAGCATACAATATTTTTTTCCATGCATGTGTAAAAGTGGCCACTTAATTTTTATGGAACGCAGGAACGAAAT
>JAPYZL010118314.1:0-11060 GCA_030522825.1 Platygaster orseoliae
CACTTTTCACAAAACTCAAAATCAAAAAAGATATTCAAGTTTGAAATCTGAGAAATCTGATTGGTTGAAACTTCTAACTCGAATATCTTTTTTGATTTTAAGATTCGCGAAAAGTGGCAAAGGACTTTTCGATTCAGAAAAATATGAAGAAAGTTTGGGTAGAGTTTGGTCTATGGTTTTTATCCCCACTCCTTGTGAGAGCGCGTTTATTGGTTAAATTTCAAACTCGAATATCTCCGCCAATTTTGAGTTTCGCGAAAAGTTGTAGAGGACTTTTAGTCTTAGAAAAATCCTTAAAAAATTCAGGCAAAGTATCCTCCGTAGTTTGTGATACACCCTGTATAATTATTCCCAACGAGTTGAATATTTATCTATGTCATTTGTGTTTATTAATTTTGACCGTCAGAAAAACTCTGACCGGTAAGGTAAACTGACGGAAAAAATTTACCAAAATTTTCTCGCGGTAATTGACGGTTATTACCGGTTAATTGACACCCTCACATACCTGCCAATAGTTCATGAATTTTATTTTTAATCTTCATTAATGTTTAAGATTTTACGAAATTCGAAAATTTAAAAAATGTGGGTACATTTGGACAATTTTGAATGATTGTAAAACTCAGGAATTTTGAAAACAGAAATATTACAAATTTTTGACGACTTGGAAACTTTTAGAAATTTTGGAGATAATGGAATTTCAAGAAATTCAAAAACTTATAGTTTTTGCATTTATCAAATTTTAAAATTTTATACACGAAAATGTTAAGAATATTTTACAACTTACAGGATTTTGAAAATTTTTGAAATTATAATTCTTTTCCGAAATTCTTATAAAGTTTTCACTTTTTTGAAACTTGTATAATGAAAAAGTAGAAAATTTTCAAAAATTTCAAAGTTTCCAGATATTTTCAATTTTCAATTTGAAGTACATTGAATATGTCTAAAATTTTAAACGATTTTGGAATTTTCAGATCTCCTCAATAATAAAGTTTATGAAAATCTAAAAAGTTTGAAAATTTTTCGATTTATGAAACTTTCATATTCACATTATTCTCAATTTAAAATTTTTGATAATTTTATAATTTTTTCCAATTTTTTAATTTAAATATTAATTCATTTTCAATTATAATGATTTAAATTTTCCATTACACTAAGAGAAAAAAACTTGGCAAAATTACTATAAACTTTAGAAATGAGATTCTACCGAGCCCATTCTTGCAGTAATTCGAATAAGTTTCTAAAATTCTACTTTCTAATAAAGTAACTTTCACCAAAGTTATAGTTAAAATAATAAAGGTCGTTTAAAAGTCGAAATATGGTAAATAATGAAAAAGCATTTTAAAAAGATTCCATTCGATTGAAACAAAAATTACTATAGCTTTCAGAAATACTTCTAAACATGTATTAGAAGTAAACGTTTTACAAGCCATATGAGAAAAAAGCAAGTAAAGTCAGAATGATTTATATAAAACTATAGCAAATATTCAAATCCGTGAAGTTAAAGTATTACCTCCATAAATCGAATTTTGAACAGGATATTTTGGAAAAAAATCACATGAAAACTTCAAAGTGTCCATAGAACTTCTGCAAAATCGCAACTTGTATGACTACCATTTTTTTGTAATAAATTAATAAACTTCACATAACATCACATTTAGTCTTATGGGTTAAAACAGTTTTTTTAAGTTTTTAAAAAAACCGTAAGCAGAATTTGTCTGAGAATTTTGCGTCTTTTTGCTGAAACAGTTATTTTGACTTTACATAATTTTAACTTTTTGATAGGTTTTGAACATTTCAGATATTTTTAATTTCAAATCTAAAATACATAAAAAATGTCAATATTTTTTAACGATATTAAATTTCTATTGATTTAAATTCTATTAATTATTATTAATTAATATATATTAATTTAATTTCTATTATTATATTTATGAAAATTGAAAAACTTGGACATTTTTTGGATTTCTGAAACTTTCAAATTTGATCTTTTCGATTTAGAATTTTTAGTTTTATTCTGCTGTTTGAACAGACAACTTTTTGAAATTAACAGAAAGTAAATAATACCTAGAAGATAATTATAAAATGATAAGAAAAATCTTTAGTTTCTGACGAGGTTCTAATAAAGCGATTGGAAGCTGGGATTATATAATTAGGTGAATGTTAATTTTTCCTAATTATTGATATTGCTCTAAATTGATGAAATTTCTTAATAATCGTAAGCCTATATTATGTAACGAAGATGTGTTTTTGATTTCTTGGGTGAATTTTTCAGGAGCGGAATGGCGGATATTGGCGAACTCGATAGTTCTTCGAGCTGCAGCAGTTGTTCGTTTTCGACGAGCCGGTCCAACAGCCCCTTTGAGGAGGTCCAGAAAAGTGTGGAAGAGGCGAAAGAAAATGGCGAAAGAAAGCTGGAAAACGACGCAAGTGGCCTGAAGGCCTTTACCATGGTTTGGGCCAAGTGCCGGGGCTACCCTTGGTACCCAGCCTTGATAATCGATCCGGAAATGCCCCGTGGCACCGTGCACAAGGGCGTGCCCCTTCCCTCGCCACCTGAAGATGTTCTTACTCTTCGCGAACATCACAAGGACCACGTGTACCTCGTGCTTTTCTTCGACACGAAACGTACTTGGTAAGATGTTGTAGTTTGCTTTCAAGTTTTTTTTATTCATTAATTTTTGTGATATATGAAGATACAATATTCCTTAATTATAAATCACTGGCTCATTTTTGCAATAATTAATCAACGAAACGTTTGCCGTACTATCAGGGGCGTAAGCAGTAGGTAAACGAAGGTTTTTGGGGTTCAAACTTTTCGTGAAATTTGAGTTAAAATAAATTTTTGTTGCAAGTAAAAGTTAAAAATGAATGATAAAAAATACCAATAATTGAAAAGTGTAATGAAACGAAAGAATGGAAATTATCGAAAATGTGCTCGTTGAGAAATCTATAGGGAAATCTATTAAAATATTGAATATTCAAATAAATTCGAATTCCAGAGCATCAAATTCGAAAAATCTCTAAAGCGATCTACTTAGATACTAGGAATCTTTAAAAATCTAGGGAAATATTGAATTTTGAAAATTTAAATAGAAATTCATAAAAACATGAGAAAATAATTTGAATTATTTGAATATTGAAGAAATTATAAAAATACTAAGAGTACTTGAAATCTAAATAAAAGATGCCTTTTTTAAAAAATCTATTCAAATACTTGAAAGTTTCTGAAACTTGAAATTTCAAAGCATCGAATTCTAGAAATGTATTCAATTAGCAATCTATGGAAATACCAGATTTACCAAGAAATGTTGCAAAATTTCACAAACAAAAAAAAGTACGAAAATGCTATAAATCTATGAAATATCCTAAATCTATGTTGATATTGTTTTTCTCAAAATCTAATAAAAATTTAATCAAAAATATTTAGAAATCTATAATAAAATCGGAAAATCCTCCAAGTTGTATAAGTACTTGAGGAATATGGAAAATACCAAAAGTATAATAAATAAAAAAATATAATATAATAAAAAATTAAAATAATATAAAATGTGCAACTCTGTGCACTTTTAGTTACTTAACTCGAAAATTCCGAAATTTGTACAAATTGAAAAATAGTACTCTCGAAACCAAACCGTCAGAGATGAAAAATCGCAAGATACTGCACGGAGAAAAAATTTTGGTTACAACAACCATTGATTTAGCAAAATATTAGCCCACCAAAGTTTTTGATAGTGCAACCAAAACTTTAGGTATGATTACCAAATTATTGGTTGTTGCAACTTAAGGATCAGTAATGAAAATTGAGCATTAGTTGCTATAACAGAAGCTTTGGTTGTCATAACCAAAGTTTTGGTTGTAGTAGCCAAAACTATAGTGGATCCATATTTTACTAAATCAATGGTTGCTGTAACTAAACCATGTCTCTCCGTGTGAGAGAAATATATGTACCCAATAAGCTTCCGAAAATTTCTCTTGTCTACGCCCTTATATATTTATCTCGTCGAACAATAATGAACGAAACTTGTTCTCGTTCTAGGCAATGGCTGCCCGGAGAAAAATTAGAAAAACTCGGTGAATCCAAAGAACTGGACGACGCCAAACTCATCGAATCTCGGAAACCAGCAGATCGCAAAGCCGTGAAAAAAGCCTACCAAGACGCTTTGGATTTTCGTCAAGCAACGCACGATACTTCATCGGAAACCACGAAAAGTTAACGTTATCATGGAAATTCTTCGTTTCAGGCGTTGTCAATTTAAACTACGATACGCTGTGAAATTCCGGAACAATTGTCAACGTTCTTATTATCCCTTACCCCTCCTATTCCCGCACGATTTTTGTATATTTCATTTTTTATGCACCAATTGCGGCCTGTATTCGTCTCCCGTGACTTGAGCTAGTTTTTCCGCGTACAGTTCCAGTCTTCGGGTCATCTGGAACAAGACAAAAAGATGTACGGATATGGTGATTTGAAATATACGTTTGGTTATTATTTATTTACATGGTTGTGTGGAACGCTTATTCACCTGAAATCCCCAATGGTCCTTGACTTGGCGGCACATGTTCAAGTCTAGTTCCGCGACGAGAAGACCGTCACTATGGCGCGAAAGTCCGGGCGTTCGCGTACCGTTCGGAGCCGTGACGTAGCTCGAGCCGTAAAAATGGCCAAAGTCGTGGTGGGCCTCGCGGCCATCGCCGGATGTGAATTCGTTGGAGAACCGCTCGGTACCACAGCGGTTCACGGTGGCCGTGAAGTAGCTGTTGGCGATGGCCGCGCATCGCGCTTCGATCGGCCACAATGGTTCCGACAACTCGCCGGTGGTGGCGCTGGGGTTGAACACGATGTCAGCCTTGTTCAGGCCGAACATCATCCAATTCAGGGGAAAATGTCGGCCTTGGAAATGCGATTAAAGCGTCAATGGTGAGTTATTTTAAATCTTACAATTGAAAATGAAATTCTTATGTTACAGGCCCTAGCAAAGTATGGGGTCAGCACTTTTGATGACCAAGTGCTGACCAACTGCTGACCAGGCGATTTTTCATAAAAAAATCAGTATTTTGATGAAAAAATTAAAAAACTAAATTAATTATACCAGAATCATTAATTTAGTCTTTTAAAATACAATTACAAGCCATTGACGTAATCAGTGCAATGAATTGCGCTCGTGGAATTAATTTTTTCATCAAAATATTTATTTTTTTATGAAAAATCGCCTGGTCAACAGTTGGTCAGCACTTGGTCATCAAAAGTGCTGACCCCATACTTTGCTAGGGGGTGTATAAATTTCAAACCGCCCGCCATTTACTGATGGCCATATCAATTCGTATATGTGTATAAGTGCATTGCCGCACTTCACTGGGATGTCTTACCCCACCCGCCCTACTCACCAGACTTGGCGCCTTCTGACTTCCACTTGTTTGCTTCCATGGATACGCGCTTGCTGAACAGCACTTCGGTTCTTACGAAGAAGTCGAAAAATGGCTTGATGAATGGTTTGCTTCAAAAAACAAACGCTTCTACTGGCAAGGCGTACACAATTTAGCAGAAAGATGGCAACAATGTGTGGCAAGCGATGGCAAATACTTTGAATAAAATAAATGGTACCATTTTCCTACAATAAACGTGTTTTTTCAACTTAAAAGAGGGCGGTTTGATATTTATACACTTGGTAATCTTACGTCAGATCTGATATGAGAACTGCCACCGGTTCTTCACGGCCAATTGGTAATGTCATATTTCATGTAAGATCTTACATAAGATTAAGAGAGTAATATGAGAATTTTATTTTCAATCCGGTGAAGTGAAGTGAAATAAGTACCTTACCATAACAAATATTGACTGCAATATTGCCAAATTCAGTTTCAAACACAGGATGACCGGTATTTCCCTCGAAGTAATACGTGGATTCGTTAAAATCCCCTATTCGGGGAATATGATTTTTTCGGTGAACTCCCAAAACCTTGCCATCCGTGTCAATGACTACTGAAGTGTTCCATAAAGTTTCTGTCAATTCGTCTCTTTCGAGGATCGGTGAAATGATAACCATTTTATGCTGTTTCGCTATTCGTGATAGAAACGTAGTTGACGGTCCCGATTCCGCGTTCTCAGCAAATTCAAGCCACGGAGCCTATGGAAGTTGAAAGAAACTATGTATTGCAGAATCTTAACCATGAGTTTTCATTTGTCGGATTTTTATTCTGAAAAATTGATTTATTTATTTACTTTTTCATAGATACTCATTATAAAACTCACCTTTTCTCTCGTGCAAAACACAAATGGCATTGCTGAAAAGTTAAAAAATGAAATCATGATCCAAATTCCAACTTTTATAGAAAGTACAAAAAGAAATAGCTGAACTGTGCAATTCATAAGTTTTTTTTGAAATCTTGTTGATTTTTATTGCCATTACGTCCAACTTACGCCAAGCTTCTTGCAAACAAAGCACGTTCACATTGCACTGTGCCGCGTGAGTCGCGTACTCCAAAATTTTATCGTAAATTGCGTCCCTTTGTTTCTTTATTGGCTCGGTCGTTGGTAATGCAATCGAATTTTGGATAACTCCTATTCTAACTATTCTTGCTTGTCGAAGTTGCTCCTGAATGGCTCCGGTAAACTTGTATCCTCGAACTTCAAAGTCCCTTTTGCCATCGTATTTAGGTAAATCTAACAATCTGTTGAATTTACAATTTCGATTGTAACTCTTGATGTTTGTAGATATCCATTTACTAGGGTTTGAGATTTATATTTTTCTCTATGTTTCACTGGGTTGATATAATTTTTCTGATTTTTATTTCCTACGTTATGGTAGCCAAAAACATTTATGATAAAAATTATGTTTAAGAAGAAATTCTTCTCGACTCAGGATTATTATTATTTACGTGTTGGTGAAATCAAGAATTTCAAATTTTATTTACTTTGAGAATTTACATGAAATAATTTTTTAGAGATTTTAGTAAGTAGAGTTTTGATCATTTTTACATATTTTATCATCTATGAATAACATTCTATGTATTTTTAACTAATTTTCATCTATTTTTTAATTATTTTTTATCTTATTGGCTTTTGACAAGAAATTACTAATTTTTAATTTCGAAAAACTATCAACGTTATAAATAAACTTTATTCACAATTTGCTAGTAATCGGATATTTGGACGTGAATTACTAGCGAACTGCGAATAAAATATCGTACTGTAAGTTTTGAAAATTGCCTATTTTGACGAAACGATTACAGCCCTCGGCTTCGCCTCGGGCTGCAAACTTTCGTTTCGTCGAAACCGACATTTCCAAAACTCTTAAACTATGATATTTAAAAAATATCTGAATGTGAGGAACATTGTAAACATATATTATATTATGTATTATTGCTATTTAAAAATCATGATTATAATATAATAATCAAATATAATGAATATACGAAAATAAATAAAAATAATATAAACAAATAATAATTATGGATAATACTCAAACGTCAAACTTGGAAAAGACAAAAAAAGCAAAATAGTTGTGTTCGAGGTGCAAAATTTATTACATCAACCGCAGTGATTAAAAATAATAATAATACATTTAACAGGAGTAAAATAATAATTTACTATCATAACAAATATTCAGGAAAATAAAAAAAAATTAAAGTTGTTTGTATAAAGAGACGTAAGACGATTAAAAAATTTAATTTTACTCACTCAGTCCCATCACCGAACAATAATTTATTCACTTGCGCGAGTTCAGCGTCTGGCAAGTATTTGCTTAAAATATCCTCCAGCCTCCACTGTTCCATGACTCTAATACAAATCTTATTTTTCTCGTTACTTTGTAATACAATGGATAATTCGTGTAATTTTATCCTTTTGACACTTTTGTTTTAAATTTCATTCGGTAAAAAAAATTGTTAGCGCGTGATAGCGTAGATAAATATTGCGTTATGATTGAATTTTAGGAGTGTTCTCCAGCGAAACTTTGCAACGTCAAGTTGCACACGGCACTACAGAATTCCTCAGAGCGAGTAACCAAATCACGGACGATGTGATAAAATATTGAATACGTGCAGTACCGGTTGATCTTAAAAAAATCACAACCAAACGAAGCTTATAGTCAAAAAAATTTATGCATGCATACATTCCTGTCTAAATCATATCTTTTGGATAAAAATAAAATAATTATGCTACAGAAATCCGTATGGCCTAGAACAAATTTATTTTAAATCTTTCATCTTACATAGCTTGTAAAATTTGTTTCGTAAACAAAATGTGTTTTTATAATTTTATCTCAAAACTATGCTTGTCCACAGTTTCTTTGTATGGTTTTGAAGTCTTCCCTAATGAGCCTCGTTATATCATCGACGTAGAAAAAAACGTCAGTGAACAAAGCATACTCTTTTGGTTGAAATCCTTCTCTGCTCGAACTTAAAATACCAACGACGACTCGATTTACTATTAATGGACTCCCACTATCACCCTAAAAGAGAACGATCAATTTTTTTTATTTCAAAATCTGGGAGGTTCTTGATGACAAGACCATGAGATATGAATGATTTTATGTGAGTTTGGAATGTGCGATAAATATCGCGATTTGAAATTTTAAAGAAACAAGATAGTATCTTGTAATTGATTGTTAGGTAATACTTTCTATCTGAAATCTTCTTTCATTTTTCGCTTCCAAATTCTTCATATTGCTTAGAAACAAACAGAATTGAGGAATAATGATGCAAATTTTTAGGTGATTTCTGTGCACTGTATTCAATGACTACAAATTTCTTACTATGCATGCAACTGATGCCCCGTTTGGATCCAAAGCACAAATTCGATTTGGCGCAGTGAAATCCAGACCTTGCTGACTACCAACAATAGCTATTTTAAACATGACCTCTCTCAAGTTCGGACTGTTCACGATATTTTTTTCGATATTTTCTATATCCCACTTTCCATTCTTGCTGTAGCCTCTGAGATGTCTTACAGTTTTTCCATAACCTGTGAATTGGGCATATGTGTCAGGTTTAACTCTTTCTTTAGGTAACTTTGCTTTTTCTACTTTTCCTTCTTTCAAAGTAAGACCGTGTTTTAACTAGAAAAATGAAAGGAAAAAGTCCGAGTTATTCAGAACGTTTCATCATACTTATTTGAAATATTGGTTTATGTAGAAGAGGTGTATTGTTAGGATTTTGCAGAGGTTGATGGTATACTCACTGTTAACATGGCAATATCACCAGGAGGTAGCGTATTCATATGAACATAATGCTTTGGATAGTAAATTTTCTTAACTTCGAAATATCTCCCTTTGTCAGATTGCAAAGATCCAGCTAGTACATAGACTCTATCACATTTTCTGTCAAAACCACAATCTTTTGAAAATATGCAATGTGCTGCTGTTAAAACGTGATAATTCGTGATAATGCAACCTCCACAAGCACAAAGCTTCTGGCCAACGACACAAAATACTTGAACATTCCAGGGATTGTGACTTAGCTTGAGGCTTTTTCTACCACCTATTATAGATTCGTATGTTTCAGTTATATTTGATCGAAAGATGTTTGCACCATGGGCCACTTGACCTGAAAATTACTCAACAATTTGAATGAAATCCAATCACAGTATGCATTTTTATTTCCACATGATCTCGATAAAAAACCTGGTGTAAAATGATCGAGATTTTGAAATATTCAATTTTATTACATGGCTGCATAAGTTTTCATTAACAAAGTCATGTAAAGTGATAAGTAAAGTGATGAGTTGTTCAAGTGGAAAATTAATAGTGAAACTCATGAAAAATGTTGAAATGTTATCGAGATCTAAGTTTTTTAGCAGGCTTTGTTTTTTGAAAGATAATATTTCGAAAAATACATTACATGCAAAAAGTGAAGACGGTAGGATCATTGATTCTAGACAATTTATAAACATTTTTGCAGATGGAATAAAAAAATCTTTTTCAAAGTGTTGCACAGTCTATGGTCACTATTTAACTGCGTTAGCAATAGTCCAGAAACCTCTTTTAAATGTATTGCTAAGCACTTGACGAAAAATATCTCGATGATTCTGCAAAATTTATCTATTCCAGTCTATTTTCGGTCGAGTTTGAGAGCTATGCACTTCTTGCTCCGGATATTTTACAATTTCAATTATTTATCATTAATGAAAGCTACCGGGAAAATGCACAATAATTTTAGTCTGCTGTAATAGTTATTGTGTAATTCTCTCAACACATCGATAAGTTGCTCTTTCGGAGATGAGTGGGAGGCAAAATTTGTTCACTTCAGATTAATTTTTAATTTTTTCCTTGAGAATATGAAAAAGAAATCCTTTTTATGTTCCTTTTGTGATGAATATAATCTTCATTTAGGGAAATGCCATTGAATATGTATTGCTAAGAGTTTGATGAGAAAGAGTTTAAAAACTTGATATATAACGAAAATTTCAACAATTGAAACTTGGTTAAAAATAAATTAATATCAAGTACTAATGATAAGTTTATAGACTAATGATTTAAAAAAAATATTTAAAATTATAATAAACACTTGATGAAATACATTTATTTTTTTGATTACTATTCATACAAAGTTTTCCATAAACTTTTCAATCAGTTTCTTAAACATCTTTGAAAATTCCAAACATAAACTAATAGAATGGAAAAATTTTTTCTAATTATCTGCACAAGTTTTTTCACAATCACAACGATTTCAATTAATAGGTTTGAACTTTCAACTGGAATACGGAAGAATGCTATAAGCAGCTTTTACGAAAAATCTATTCTACGTGAAGTAATGATAGTTGATTCACAATTCATTATTTCCTGTTTCATATTATTATAAATAACTTTTTGTTATTTCCCATGTAAAAAACTAAATTTGCATCTTTTTAGACAAACAATTTCTTTTATTTAACTGACAAATGATTTTTTTTTAAAACGTTCTCGACAGTAATAACTTATTTCACCACAAATATTTACTTTCAAGTTTTTATCAGTTGTAACCCGCAATAGATATTTATGCTACAAGGGAGAAAGAGAATGATTCTAACGAGTGCGAAGTTGGGCACTCGCTACCGCTCGTGCCCAACTTCGCACTCGTTAGAA
>JAPYZL010118321.1:0-17386 GCA_030522825.1 Platygaster orseoliae
GAGCAGCGCGTGCGTTTAAATCGTCGAAAACTGGCCCGCGCGTTTGTTTATTTATGCTCGTAACTATTGTTCAACTTTACTAATCGATCTGAATTTTTCATAAAGCATGCCTCAGTAAGTAATAATCAAATAAATATTACTGATTTTAATAAATTTCGACTTCCACTGTTAAAACTTTAATCTCAAACTTTGCGACTTGATAAACAATAGAAAATTTATGAATCGGATGACAAAATAAAGTTTGCTGGAAGCGCTAAGGTCTCACAAGTATTTTGATATATGGATCATCGCGATCCGATAATTAGAATTCGAATCATGGCAGTTTCAAAATTTTGCGTCGAATCAAGTCTCGTCCCTAGCAACGCGTTATCCCCTCCCTTGCCTACTAGGATTCCCGAGTCCGAGCGCTCCCGGGGTTATGCTTTCCGGACACTCAATTCGTGGTCTACTGAAGCAAAAAACGCGATTTTGCGCTAAATTTTCCGCCGTTTTGTAAGTAAAAAACTACTTAAATATAAAAATATAAAAAAATCAAAAAAGTAAGGGGGAGGCATTTTATACCAAGAAAGTATGTTCCAAGTTTGAAAAGAATCGGTCAAGTAGATTTTGCAGAATCGTGTTCACAGGCTCAAAAAATTGGTTTTCAGAAAAACGCGTTAATAGTTTGTGTATTTCTCAAAAAATTTGAAAAAAAAAAACATTTTTTTGTGACTTAAATTGAATCATCAATTGATTTGAAGTTGTGACACAACATTTTCGAAACGTTAAACTTCAAGAAAACGTAAAAAAAGGAAATCGATTTTCTGAATCTGCTTATCCCTTACCCCCCCCCCCCCTCTTAAAACTTCAAGTTGTATTTTATTTCATACCATACAATGTTGCACTTTCTGCAATATCATAATTAAATATTTACCCAACCACATTTAAAATAAACGATATATATATAGGTTATCTACCTTTCAAATCTGTGAAGTCTGTTTTAATATATTTGTGCGTACCTTATAGTATATTATATTGTTATTTTAAATTACTGACATTGTAGATGTATATTGTAGGTATTGCAATGTTAATAACATTTTTGCTAAGTATTCATGAGTACAATATTTTTTTTAAGTTTATGAAAAATAGTATCATAAAAACCGTAAACGTAAATTATACAAGGTAAAATAAACGAGTTGATGCTTAACTCTTCGTGGAAATTTAATTTTGTATACTGGTATAGTAGAATAAGAGATTTATACAGTAAGATTTGCATTCTAAACAATTTGACTATTCTTAAAATTTTTATTTTAAATTTAAAAATACAAGATCGATAAATTAAATATAATCCAAATATATTATTATATTATTAAATATTGATACTATTTTTCAAATAATTTATTTTCATAATTTAGATGATCATCAATATATATTTTGAATATGTAATAGTTTTTAGAATGTATTTATATTAAATATGTATTTTAATTTTATACATCAACGTTTTTCTAAAAATGGTCAAGATAAAATGATTTTTAAAATATAAAAATGTTTACTATAGAATGAGAACAATAAGTTACACGAAAATAACAAAATCTGCAATTATATTGTAAAATATACAATTTTATAGTACTTTGTACCATTTACGTATTGAAAAGTTCCAGATTTTTTTTCAGTGTAAAATTCATATAAGTAAACTTAAAAACTTTTTGATTTGACACGTTTTTCGAATGTTTTTTGAAATATTTTTTTTAATATTTTCTTTTTAAATTTTTTCTTCATTTAAAATTTTCAGACTTGTATAACTTTAACATGTATGAAACAATTTTGATGATTTTTGTCTTAAAACTTGTTCAAAAGATCGAAATAATCAATAATGAACGTTCTATGCATGACTAGATAGCAATTTATATTTATTGTATGACAAAGAAAAAGCTAAAAAAATTTAGAAATTCATTTTCCTGCTCGACTTTCTCTATGTAGTAGGAACGTTGAAATATAATCTGAAAAATGCTGTTGTAGCAAAGATTTTTTTTCTGTGAATTTTAGGGGAAAATTTGATTTTTGCCTCTAAAATTAAACAAAATTTATATTTTTTTGTTTTTGATTAAACCTTTGAAGTTACAAATTGATTTTTCGAATCACAAAAGTTGATGAAAAAGTAAGTATCTCGGTTTTTATAGAATTTCACTAGTTTTTTTTTTTTTTTTTTTTTTTATGAAAAGATTAACTGGAAACCAGTGGAATGCAAATAGAGGGAAGAATTAAAGAGTCAAAGAGAAAATTAACTTTTATGATTTTCATGTATAATTTATATATGTGTATTTCAAGAAAAATACATTCCAAGTAAATAAATTTTCTAAAATTTTACCAGTTTTTCGTTGTCATAAATAAAACCATGGATGACTCATAAATTAGTTACATTACAAGGACGATTAGACTATTTAACTCGAGTGTGAAAGTTGTAATTATAATCACACGAGAGGAAAAATGATTTCACGTCCGAATAATGTATGATATTTTATAGTACATGGACAGTTATAGTGTTTTCGTACCGCAAAATGGTCCGATTATGATGCTATAACTATACATACTAGAAATTTAAAGGATTTTTATAAACAATTTCAATCTTTTCTGCTCATTTTAACACAAAAAATATCCAAAATAGTTAAAAATTGTGAAAACGTTAAAGATGAACAATAAATCATCAATCATATAGCTTAAAGAATAAATTTACAAAGACTGAAATCGTTGTATAAACAATTTGCGTTTATTTCAAGTTAAAATTAAATGTTGTCCTCTTAAACTCGGTCAAAAAAAAAAAAAAAATGTTTTATTTCTTCTCAAAAAAACATAATGAAAAAATTTTTAGACATAAAATCTACAAAACAATGTGCGTCTAACAATAACTTTTAATTTCCAACAATTCCCATAATTTCCTAATTCTTGGTTACCAGTTCTTCCACATTTGTTCCCCAAACCATCGTTTCATCCAAATCCGACCTACCACGAAAACGTCCTCTACAACGATGAGATTCTAGCGCTGATCTGAAAAAAGCGAGATAAAAATGTGAAGTGTTTTGCTATGCAAATGAAACTTTGCCGCGTTGCTACGGTTCACCATCACATCTACTTTTTTCACTTCATTAATATGCGATTCTGGCGTACATTTCTAATGTCGGAGCAAAAAGAAAGTTTTTCGCAAAAGTGCATTTGAGAAGCGCAAATACGGATTTACTTTCCAGGAGTTTTTTTCCATCCCCACAGAGTTAAATAAATTAGTTTTCTTTTTATTTCATCTGAGAATCGGGCTTTTTGGAGGTGACAGGAATTACGATCTATGTAAATTACAGGGCAAAGGTTGTAAAACAATAGGAAGGAAAATGATACACGTGTTGAAATTGATGCCACGAGAATATGGTGGTGCGTACCGTGCTTTATAACTCGGTCGTGGATGATATATGTTGGGAAGAGCTTTGAAATATGCGGCATAGAAAATTTTCTATCGCGGGCGATTTTCATCACGTCTCGCGTTAAATATATGGAATGGATTACGATATTCCCTTATTCACCACACTCTCGTGATATGGAAATTTCAATATCATTTATTCACGTGAGGTTTCAGTCTAGTACTGGAGCAGTGATTAATTCATCTTTCGAAAAGGAAGTTCCTTTTGGTTGGAATGAGTTGGTCAATCTTGGAAAAAAGGAGAAAAATTGGACCAATGGCAGAGTGAAGGATGTGTTTAGGAAGTTCAAAATTCACATGAAGTTTGGTTAGATTTGATTTTTTTTTATTAAATCGGAAAAAAAGTTTAAGTAAGGTATTAATCATGATAATCAATAGTAAAAAAATTAAGTACAATCAAAATCAAAGAATTTAGAGAACATACCAACAAAATTTGATTATTTAAAAAATAAGAATAATTCTGGCTTCATGAGAACTTTTTCTTCAATAAAATTCAAAATTTAAAAGAACAATTGTTTTGAATCAGTGAATGAAGAGTTATTGAAATATACGAAAATGCTGCAGACTTAAGAAAACCTTCAACCCTCGAGCATTAAATTCCAGAAATCTAGTAAAAAATTCTTAAAAATAATAGAAGTAATAAAATTCTATGAATTAAATTTTTTCTGAAAAAACCTTTTAAAAGCTCATACAGCAATATATGAAAATAATATAAACATATATTAAAATATAATATTCCTATACTAATTTTTAGAAATACCGAAAATTTTAAAAATAACACGAATGTATATATAATACTTCAAAAATATCGAAATTTTAATTCTATAGAATTTAATTCAAGGAAGAAAATGCTAGAAAACCTTTTAATTACTCAAAAAATACAAAAATACCTAAGACCTAAAAAATGCGTAGAATTTTTGTAGATCTTATTTTCTTAAAAATAAATACAATTTTCCATCTAAAAGTGACTTGAAATATAAAGAGAATTTATTACTGTTTTATATAAAAACGAAAAGAAGTTAACACATGACATAAATCATACAAACACAAATAGTGAAAAACTATGCAATATTAATAGTTATGGTGATAAAGGTTAAATAATAATAATTATTATTATAATAATTATAATAATAATAATAACAATAATAATAATAACAATAACAATAATAATATCTAGTAATAAAAATAATACAAAAAGACTGTTGAAAATGCACTTACTGAAATGTGAAGGACATGTGAAATATTTTCATGTAAGTTATCAAAGTTGTCGAATGTTAAAAAATTACCTTATCATTTATAATTGAAACATGACCATTCACACATGCAAAAATACAACAGATCTTTAAAATTCCCAAACATGCAAATTCGCGAAAATTCACATTGAACTGAACTCAATAGATAATAAATATTGAAACATTTTTCACATGTACATCGTTTACACTTAAATAGCATTGAACAACAGTCTATCTGAAATCACAAGAACACGTCATTCACAAATAATTTTAACTCGAGTTCCATTCTGCTTTTGAGATGTTCTCGAGAACAAGTAACAGCGACGTTTTTGCGTCGATAAATTGCGCTTCATAAAGAACACTCTGACGAGAACAAAGACTCAAGGAAGAGTAAACGATTACTTCAGAGATATCATCGATTAAAAAAGCAACCACGCCTTCATAAAACGTGTCACTTTCCCTAGCAAAAAAAATATTTGCACGAGGAACAACAATACAAATTGATAATAACTAACAATAGTACGCAATTCTGGTGATGTTCCTTACAAAAGATGTCTGGAAAAAAGTTGAAAAATTTAAATAAATGTGTGTAAAACGTTGAAAAATAACACGTTGTAGATTTGTACTTGTAAGTTTATATTATACGATATAATAACAATTTCTACAAACTTTGTGTAGAATATATTGGGTTTTTCCATTACTTATATTAGACAATATTTTGAATTTGAAGAATAAGAATAGTTTTTTTTTTAATTCAGAGTCAATTGCGTGGATTGAAATGCAGTAACGAGGAAATAAAGAAAAAAAATTATTCAATTTGATATAAAAATTTTGTTTATCTGATTGAATTTTTGTGAAATGATATATTCAGTAGAAAAACACAGATATAATCAGACAGAAATATAGGTACTCAACACTTTCTTTGAATATATACATGTTTTTTTGTGAAGTTTCAACAAGAAAATTTGTTGACTTTTTAAAACAATTTCTCTAAGCTTAAAAAGTTTTTATAATTTGAGTATAGTCGTTTTACCTTGGTGACTTTGAAAACCAAATTTTTATACGATATAACTATTCAATTTTTTTTTTCAATTCACTGTCTAAGGAAGAAGATTTTCTATTTATTATTGCAAATTTATCATTTATTTTCATACAAAAAAAAGTTTTATTTCAATAATCACTTATCTGAAACATCGCGATCACAAAATTTTTTTAATTGAAATTTTTTAATATCAGTAGTTGATATACATTATACATAATATACCTATAGCTACTGTTCGGTTCGTTAAAAAATGAATATTCTTAAATCTTCATTAAAAACTCATGAATTTGAACAATAAACCATCATGATAACAGAATACTTTATTTATGAGGATAAATTTTTAAAAATGCAGTCAATTTGGTTTTTTGATGCAAAATGAATATTAACAATTTTCATGATTTCTTGTCACACAACATAGAATTTTTTTTTTAAGTCTAAATCACGATTTTTTTCGGACATACATTTTCTTTATTTATTTATTTTGTAATTGTTCAAGCGGGATTTAAAAATATTCTAACTTTCTCCACTTTTTGCAATTAAGTTATTAATCTATAAATTGTGAAATTTTGGTTTTTTTTAATCGAAATCATAGGTTTCCTAAAATTCGTTCAATTTTATTTTTGTTGTGAATTAACCATTCATTTCAAAAATATTAAATTTGATTTTTTTTACTCTTTGCTATCAATTTTTATTATTTAGTGAAAATTAGAAAATTTATTAAAATTCAGAACTTCTTTACATTTCTTTATTGTGTTCAATATAATATTTTTCTGGCAATTACTTTCTAATCGAAACCTAGAAGGTGGAAAAGCAGTTGAAAAATACCGAAAATCTGAATAATTTAGATGAGTTACTGATTAAATTTTGATAGTTATGAATAACTTGTATAATGTCAAAGTTTTCGAAAAATTGAAAAAAACGAAAATATCTATGTACACAGTTTTATTGAGTTCAAAAATTTTTTTGAATTACAGTAAATTTTCATAAATTTTGTATATCTTTCTCATAATAAAGTTACTTTGCAAAATGTATGATTAAGTATTCCAATTTTGTAAAATACATCGAAAAACTTGAAAGCTTTTAGGAAAAAAAAGATTTCTTGAAGCCAGTAACAAAATGTGACATTTGTTTGTTTTAAAAGAAACTGCATACTATTTTACAAAAAATAAAATCGATTGAAAAAATTGTTATTTTCAACCAATTTTTTTTTCAAATTCATATTGTGGTAACTATTATTACTCTGTTATCTTTACATTTTCATTTACTTTTCGATTTTCTTCACTTTTTTTTTATTATAACTGCCTTAGGATAAAATCCCATCAATCACTTAAATCCAGAAAATACCACAAAAAAACAATGTCAGTGAAAACCCATAAAAAGACGTCTCCATTAAACTGTTAAAGACAACACTCGGATCCCAAAATAGCATTACAAAAGAGGGCGCTTCTGGTGCACGACACGAGTCAACGGGGAAGAGAATATTTTGATTCAAAGAACATGGAAATAGCTGGAATCAAGTTGATTTTGCACCGCGCTTTCGCACATGATCCCTAGAATAATAAAAAAGTAGCAAGCCGCGGGGAATTACGGACCGAGATATGAATGAGAAGGAGGAAATATTTTAAACGCGAAAGAGTTTGTTCACCGATGTTCTTTATTCCCTCACCTGACGTGGCCGTGGTTCTTTACGAGCGCGAGGTTTTATACGCGTTTTTCTCCCTGCCTTGAACCCACCTCCTCGTTCGCTCGCATGATGTTATACCTGCCAGCTTCGACCTAATTTCCCGGGGCAGAGTGAAATATAGGCTAGACTATTGGCATTATATACTCCGGAGTCGTGACCATGATCGCGGACCAGCGCTGCTATTTATTCAACACCAAGCAGAGCAACCACCTTATCACCAATAACACTATGTGGCGAAGTTTATTCATTTATTTATTCAAAAACTTAAAGAATTTACACATAATTATATATGGAAAAAAAGGATTTCTTGTATCAGCACAGAATTTTTTTAAGCAGCAGTAGCTTATTTTTTTGTTGTCTCGACAAATTCTGTCTTATATGTTATGATTATTAAGGCATATAAATTATAATTGTAATAAGGCAGGATTCTCATTTTTAATAATGTGATTAGATGTTAATGAAATTGATTATTCCAAATTCGAAGTTCTATAGGTTTTAAATATTTCTCTGAATTTGTTAAAAGACATTAATTTAGTGGAATTCTATTATTTTCAACATTTTTCAGTATCTACATGACTTGACAGACTTTCTCGTATTTATATGAAATTCAATGTAGAATACTGAAGTTCAATTTTCAAGGATTCAAAATGTTTTGGATTTTTGGCATTTTTGTAGGTAATTCTTTTTCTCAATTATTCACTGGGTTTGAAAAATTTTACGAATTTTTATGTTTTTTGCTTTCCAAGCCAAATATTAATAATCAGAGTTCTGTTCAAAAATTCTACTGAATCCAGAATTATTATTATTTTTGAGTTAGTGAAACTAAAAAAACTTAATTCGATTGAACTTTAAGCACATACATAAAACTATTAGTTAGGTGCTATAGATGTGGGTTTATTTCCGATAATTAAAAAAATTTTTTTTACATAATGATTACACTTTTTGTCTATCATTTCTTTTTCATTATTTAAATCAATTTTATTTATACAAGTATTTTTATGGAATTACATATTATCATACCTGTTTCTTTTTATATTAAAGTGACAATTAGTTTCAACTTTTCGGGGAAGATTTGATAAACCTTTCGAGTTATGTAAAAATTTGTGTGATTAAGATTTTTATAATTATATTATCTTGCAAATTTTCCGGGAATATGATGAGAAACACAATTTACAAAGTTTTTGGATCTTACACTGAAATTCAACAATTTTTTTTTCGTGTTTTCGAACTGTCGACAATCGATTGATATTCAGTCATCAATTTTTTAAATTTTTGGAAATTATAAACATTGGTTAAACTTTCTGAAACTTTGCGAATTCTTAGTGGATTTGTCTATTTCATTAGAGATCTTTGCAATTTCTGAATACCCTTCAAGGTTTTCGGATTCAATGAAAAATATAAAAATAGAAAGATGGGTAATGGATGTTTCAAAGAAATATTACAAAAACACAAATCAGTGAATTTATAAACAATAAACTTAAATTCTATGAACATCCCAGTTATTTGTAATTATTAAAATGTTTTACACAGTTACAATTATTTACAGCTCTAAATGCTTTCCAAAATGCTGAATTTTTTGATATTGTTACAGAATATTCAGTTATCGAAAATGCTCAAATTTTTCAAAATTTGCAGTGCAGTGAAAGTCACAAAACATTTAATTTAATCTGCAATAACCAGAGAAATTTTACTATCGTCACGCCCGTCTGATTTTAAAACAACCGAAAATGTCAGAACTTTATAACATATTAAGTATTTTTGAAATTTTTTGTATAATTTTCTTTTTTCATCCTATACGCTTATCTTTAATGGATCTAATAACATCCAAGGCCCATAATAATAATCAAATATTCAGAGAATTTTCTAAATTTCTTCCATTTCAGAATAATCAAGTTTAATGTTTACGAAAAAAAAGGATTTGCTGTAGCAGTCAAACAATGTGCTATTTCAACACAAATTGCAGAACGAATTTTTTTTCAGCAGTAGCTTATTTTTTTGTTGCCCCAATAAATTTTTTTTTGTCATTAAAGCCCAATTATTACGTACAAAATTCCATTGCATATTGATTCTGCTATATGGTAGCAAAAAATATTTGTTGAGGCAACAAAAAACTAGTTTTGTTAAATAGTGCTGAAACAGTACATCTTTTAGCTGATACAGCAAATCCTTTTTTTTCGTGTCGAATTTCATTACATTAATTAAAGAAAAATAATTCCACGTGTATGTAAATCACGATAAAATCTTATTTTTACATGAAATATGCATGCAGCAGTCAAATGTCATGCAAATACTTGTTTATTGCATGGCAAAGTGTACAAATGCAACTGCTATACCTAGAAAAAAAAGCACACAGCTTTTACCGCCTTCAGAAACATAACCTCAACCTTAGAAATTCTATCACATCATTCACCTACAATTCCAATCAACAAAACCTTTTAGCCACGACTAACCACTTATCTTACATTTTTCAGGACGAGAAAAACCAGCTCCTCATCACGAATCTCTGGCTCAAATTGGTGAGTTGCAATTCACGTGTACCCAAGCAGACTCGTGTTTGAAAAATATTTCAGCTTCACAAAATTCATGAGAAACATTTCATAAAGTTCAAGGGGCAATGAAAATAGTCGCTGTACTCGAAATCGTTTAATTAACGTATAATTAGTTTTGGATGCTCTTTTTTCGACGACCACTATCAAAGGTCGATTTCCTCTTCGCTCTCGGATATTTTTTTCTCCGCATTCGCAGTTTCTTTAATTACCAACGACGTATTTGCCCCGGCTAACTAATCTTTTCCGTGGATGCTCGTTGGAAAGTAGAAAAAGTAGAATGGGGAGCAATTACGTGTCCTTGGGAGGGATTCGAGCCGAGTTCGAAAAGGCTTGCACTCATAATAGCTCATTTCCGCGCTTAAGCTGCCACGAGCTGAGTAGTAGTTGTAGGTCGACCCGAATTCGAGGTTAACGTTTTCATGTTACACGTTATACATTCATATTTGTTTGATTGATGCATCGATTCGAGCTGCTGTGGGTGGGTTTTGCTGAAACAACGTTTTCCTTGCAATCGCACATTTTTTCAACTCGTGCGAATACGTTTCGAGAGATTTTGAAATGCCTGCTTTACGTACACTGTTTTTGACTTTTTGACAACTCGGAATTTTGTAATGGCGAATTTTTGATCTTGAGAAATACTCGTGAAATTTTCGTAAAATGTCAAAATTGTAGAATGTCTGTTTAAATATCCTGGAAACATTACAAAATGAAAAATGAAGAAAAAAAAGCTTCTTTTATTAAAAAATAACATTTTTCAACCTTTTTTAAAGTCTTCACGTACGCAAAAACTTTATTTTCATCGTGTGCAATATACCGAGAAACTCAAGCATGAAAAATCTACGATAAGTAGACTGAATTTATCTAAAAAGAGTGAGAACTCAAATAAGTCCATATTTTTCGATTGTGATACATGTCACATTGCAAAAATCAAAAAAATTTTCGTTATTATATTTATAATATCAATAACATAATTATTTTTATAATCAGTTGTATTTGTTTTAGTCGTATATTTATTAGTATTATAAAATTTTCTAATATTATTAATTTTATTCATAAACTGTTTCACTTGGTACATAATTAATCCAATAATCAATTTTATCCGTCGTTATATAAATTTAAATTAAATTAAATGAGTATTCAACAACCAAAACTTGCTTATTTCAAATGAAATAATTCTCGAAAATGGCCAAAATAAATTTTCAAACCAATATAATCTTATTTGTTCACTCTACTTATTAAAAAAAAAAAGAAACTGAATCCAGTCAACTCTATTTGTCACGAACTTGAAAAAATCTTCTGTAACGATTCTCTCGGGATTCTAGAAATTGAAGAACACAACGCAATTGTTAGGCAGTCACTTAAAACAAACAATATTAACATTCACCCTCCAGGAAATAAGTATTATGAGTTAAGCAAGCGCGAAGAAACTTTTGCCAACTCGCAGCTTTTTTTGCTCGGTTCTCAACTCTCCCCTTTGTTATTTCCCTGGAGTTTCCCGCAACCCGTTCACATTTTTCCAAACTTAATCAATTACTTTTATTCAATTAATTTGATTAATTCAGTTGGGGCATGAAGCAGTGAATAAGTTGAAAACTGGGGTCGAGGGGCGGGGGGGTAATACCTGACTTGGGATCACGCGACATTTTCTCCCTTCGTGAATATGAAAATTCTAGTGAAAAAGTTTCTCGTGGTTCTTTTCATGAATTGGCCTCGGGGGTTTTCAGAATCCACGTCTTTCATGTTGATGATCTCGCAGTTCCTACTGTAATAATTAGCTGTAGCGGCGATTTTATTTGTCGAGATCGAAATCAAGGGTGAAATAATTGAAAAGCCAAGCTTACCAATTTTCGCTAGGAGCTGGTGGAAAAACGGCGGGAAAATTTTCCTCTTTTTGATAATACAGTCGCGAAACTGTGTAACAATACGAGGATCTCGAGGGTATACAGGATTACGAAGTCGGGCTGATATATGGAACTGAAACATATTTACCCTTAAGCAGTTGGCTCGTAAATCTATGTTCAAGTCATTGGCTGAGAAAAATGGATTTTTTTTACAACGTTTTGGAGAACCGAGACGTGAATCTACGGTTGAAATTGTGATTCGGGGTTTTGTGTCTATGGACGTTGTGAATCCTTTTTGCGAAAAACTTTCTGAAAATAAATCATGTGACAGAAATTTTTCCAGTAAATTTTTTCTAAAACGGGTTCTTTTTTTTATTTATAAGGTATTCAACTACAAAATAAATGTATACGTTTGAAAAAAATTTTTATTAGTGTTTCCGCTGCAAAAAAAGTCGAGGTTGGTGGTTCACACGATTTTGAAAATCTTACTGGAGTAAAAAATAAAATGTAATCTTTTTTTCAATCTATAGCAGTATGATAATCGTCTGATTTCTTTATAGAGTTTCAACGCATTGATTTTCAAAATGCGGAGCTTGAAAAAAAGAAATTTCGGTTTTTGCCTCTTTTATAAGTTTGAAGAATTTATAAATAATTTATCATAATTAATAGTGAGATGGATTGCAAAAAAAGATTACAAATAACATTATATTTTTGTTCTCAAAGATAGTATCGTTAGTTACATGCTCTGAAAAATATGAGTTTTATGCATGAAGATATATCCTGGAAGTGAGTGGCAAATTATTACTACCTTATTTTACTTGAACAAGAAGCACTACGAGTGAGCTTATAATTGAAGACCTGGAAGTCAAAATCGGCTAACCCTCACCTGTCATAAAGCTCATTTCTTGAAACTTTAGGAGAACAAATGAGCCTTATGACAGTTGAGGGTTAGCCGATTTTGACTTCCAGGTCTTCAATTAATGTCAGGTTCGTATGTAATAAATTAGGTTATTATAAATAAATTAATAACTTGGATTTAAAAATAAAAACAGCGATTTCTATGACCGTCACAGTTTAACGGAACATGATTTCTTATGAAATACACTACTCTGCATTATTTTCATGTAGAAAATGTTTCGAGTTGCCGAAATTTGTCGACTGTCACGCGCACCGTATTTTACAAAATTTTAGCGTTTTATGTAGTAATTTTGTTAAAATATCACATAAACTGACTTTTGAATTTATACTTCTGTATATACTAACCGGATTTTCAAACGTTTTCGGGTCGTTAATATGAATATGAAATGCAATTTTTGTTGCAATTTTTAAACTTCGTAGTTACTTTGCCAGGGAATTAATGTTTATTCCTATGCTTCATCGAATATTCATCACATTGAGCCAATGGCTTTTCCCAACGCCATGAGTCCCTTAAAAAATTGAGAAACTACGAGAAAAGTAAAGGTTAATTTCATCGCGAACTTTCAAACATTTTCTAATTACCTCGTTTGCAGTGCTGGATTCAGGAATTTGGTATCCTTAGACAGTTTCCACAATTGTAGGCCCTTCACTTCTCACCCATCTTCTCCGAAGAGAAAATTTCGAGTTCAGTGAATTGGAGAATTATATGAATTTTGAGTCTTCCATATGCATTAACAAAAATCAGAAAAAAGGAAAAATGTACAAGATTCGTAAATATGTCCAAATTAAGAAAATTTGGAAATTTAGATGTTCTGTGTAACTAAGTGAATTCAAAATCTACGTTATTTAGAATATATAGGCAGATATTGTCATTCCATTATAATTTCATAAAGTTTTTCTACTCTAGGAACACCGTGAATTACTAGGTATAATTTTGAAATTCTTAAAAAGATTGGCATTCTGAAAATGCACTACGTATTGTAAAATTCAAGTATTCAAGAAGTTTTCGAAATTTTAGTAATATAATTGATAAGGGAAATTCAAAAAGTTTACAGACACTTGAAAATTTCGGAGATTTTAAGAAATTCAATACTGTAAAAATTTACTCAATTTTGTGGATATCATTTATAACCTTCAATGATTCTTAAAATTCAGAAATTTCGTCACATTTTTAACATTTTGCAGACGGTAGGACGTTTGCAAAATTCATAAATTATCAAAAGTTTGAAATTACTGAGAGTTAAAAATTTTTTAAATTTATGGAAACTTTAATGGTTCTGAAAATTTGTAACACAAAATAGTCGACATAGTTGATTGATAATTAAAATTAAAAAATTATGAAATTAAAGATGTTCCGCCAATTTCAGCAATTTTTTTCGAATACTTCAGTTTTTCCTACTATTTCGTCAAAATGTGAAAAATGTTAAAAATTTTGGACGTTGCGAGAATTTCAATATTGTATAAATTTACTTATTTTTGTGAATAGCATTCATAATCTTAAATGATTACTAAAATCCAGAAATTTCGTAAAGTTGAAAACATTTTGCAAACGTTCGGACTTTCGAAAAATTTATAAATTATCAATAGTTAAAAAGTTCTCAAAGTTGAAAAATTTAAAGATTTATGGAAATTTCAAGTGTCTTCAAATTTTGCAACAAAAAATAGTCGAAAAAATTTATTGATAACTATATTAAAATTCAGTAGTTCTAAAAATAAAGATGTTTGAATATTTAAGCAAATTTTATTTCGAAAATTTCAGTTATTCTAAACATTCCGTCAAAATTAGAAAAATGTCGCAAATTTTGGAGATGTTCACCGTTTTTTATATCGACCTTGAAATAAAAACTTCTCAAAGTTTTTCATAGATTCTTAGTAAATGGTGAGTTGCATGCAGATTCTAAAAATGTGACACTTTGAAGTCAAACTTATCTAAATTTTTTGTATTTTTATGAATTTATAAGAAATGATCTATATAAATTTTCTAGTATTTTATAGACTCCTTGGATTTTTGTACATTTTGGTATTTATAAAGTTTTTTATTGTTCTCTAGTATCACTTACGATGGACAGTATTTTTATGAATAACTTAAAACCTTTTTTAGAATTCGATACTCTGAATTAAAAATTTTATTGATATTCAATTTTTTTGCCAGAAGTTTGAACTAGTTCTAAAACGTCCCGCAAACTTTTTAATTTTCGTGTGAATTTGTTTAACTTATGTTACTCTATTTGTTTTAATTTTTTATAGTACCCAAATTGTTTTGATTTTCAATGCCATTAAAAAACATCATCGGTTGTCTTTTCTCATTTCAAAAGAATTACCTTATGAATAAAAATTTTTCCTTGATCAAGAAGTAGATATTTGATTGAATAATATAAAAATTTACCTCACGAAACATTCAAATAACAACGTTTGTTGGTTTTTTTTTATTGAGCTGAAAATAAAAAACTGTACAAATCATGTTAATTTAGTAAAAATCTTTCTGAGATTTTCATGAAGTTAAACAATTTTTCTGTTACTTTTGTTAGAAAAAGGAGAAAATTCCTGCGAATTTCAGACTCAATGAAAATCACTGTAACTCGGCGAAAATGGGATTGAATTGAAAATTAAAGTTATCGTGTAGAGTAATTATGTAGTTTCTGAACAGTTGCAAGATTGTTTTGAAATTTCGTCGAGTAACTCGGCTTCATTCAATCGCAGCAAAGCACAGTATATAGAATTCACTCACGAACCATCGACGTGAAAGTATAGAACAGAGAGGAGAAAGCTTATATCCCACCGGTTGCTGGCAAATCCTTACAGCCATTAGCACTTTTTGTTTTAGTTGGATATAACATGATTCGGTCGTACGAGTTACGAAATGGACTATTAAAATCTTTGAATTAATGATTCGTTCAAGCTCTTGAAGAAGAATGAAATTTAATAGAATTTGTCACAAAGGATAATTGTGCTATTGAATAATCTTTGAAATATTATATGTCGTATGAAAATCAATTTTTGGAGCCAATTTCTTGACAATCCAAAATGAAATGAGAAAACAATTATTTCTGCACACTTTTGGCATATATTTAAAGCAAAATAAAAAATAAAACTTTCACATAAACCGGTCGTTACGTAAATAAATATTGGGGGTAAATTAAAGATACAAATAAATTCTTTGAAATCATTTGAAATCATTAACTTATTCAAAATAAAAAATAACTCTGAATATCTAATGGCATCAAAAATAAATCTAGTATTCAACAAAATTATTTTATCTTTTTAATGTGAAGGAAGTACAATGAAAGGATAATGTCTATATATTCAAATCCAATTTAATCACAAACAACCCACATAAAAAGCTAATAAAAGGGCGAAAAAAGGCGCGGTCCGGAATGGAAAATCGCCTCTCACAAAACTCATATTCCCATCGAAAAAAGCATGTCAAAGAAAGTCATGGACTGCATCGAATTCGTTCACCGAGAACAAAGTAATGTTAGTGCTTGGAATGAATGGAAAATGTCAGGTGAGCCTCGGTTTTTCTCCTGCATTTCATCACGCGAAATAAACGTCCTTATTCAATAGTATATCTCGCCGTAATTTGTCACTTTTTCGCCGTTTGCTTGTTTGAGCCCGGCTTTCGAAAAAACAATGCGCTGGCGTTTCGGGCCGCGAGCGAGACTTTTAATTAAACCGAGAGCCCGCCTTAATCTCGCTCCTTTTCATTCCCGGCGCAGAAACATTTGCCCAAGTGCAGAGCGCGGCTGCAAGCTTAATTCACATTTCGCTCCAATGCGGAGTTTAAGTTCGGGGCCGATCAAGTTTGGACCGAATCAAGTAACTCGCTTCAACTGCTATCCTGGTATCGCTCAACGTCTCGGGTTTCTTCTTCTTCTTGTTTTCCGCCCGTGATTCTCCAGGCATAACCTAAAACGAGACTGAGCTTCATATAAAGCGTAAACAGACCTGATTTCTTCGAAAGTTTTTTTCAGCGAGCGCTTTTGAAGTATCGGCATTCCTATGACTTTGTGATAAATAAATATTGAAAGCTGCTTTTTTTAACTCATTTTTTTAACTCATCTGATAACAACACTCGCCTTTGACTTGCGTTGCAACTCTCAGATTCGTTAAAAAAAATAGTAAAGAAATATAATCTTACTAGTTTCCTGTGGTTACTGATGGTTGCTGGCTCAAAATTTCTCAACTGGGCCACTAAAAAATCCATGTTTTAATTTTTCATTGCAACTTATCGTTTTAGATTCACATTATCACCAAAAGTACTGTCCTAGAACTTTTTTCGGTATAAATAATTACTGTGGAAGTTATTGACAATTAATTTTTTTACTAACATTTTTTTAAAAAATGAATAACTTTTGAACGACCAGTCCAAATTTTATGAGTAATATATTAAAATTTTTGTTGAACAATATATTTTACGAAAAAAATTATTTCGCTTCAGAAAAAAATTGTTACTAAAAAAAAAAAATTTTGTTTAAACAATTAAAAATATAGCTGACTTCTCCGCTTGTCAGAATGAGTTTCAATTTTTCATTTGATTCTCTGATTCCTAACAAAAATTTTGCGAAAAAAAATTTTTCGTGATCTCCGGCAGGTCAAAAGTTATGAATTTTTTTCCGATCGCACTCCCAGCTCTAAGCGCTGCGCCAACGCGTTCGGACACGCCATGCTAGGTTTT
>JAPYZL010118322.1:0-12333 GCA_030522825.1 Platygaster orseoliae
TGTGACTTACACTGAATCATCAATTGATTTGAAATTGTGACACAACGTTTTCGAAACGTTAAACTTCAAGAAAACGTAAAAAAAGAAAATCGATTTTCTAAATCTGCTTATCCCTTACCCCCCCCCTCCCCTTTTCAATATCTCTAATTCAACAACTTCTTCTCGTTTTTCTTTCATAAAAAACATTGTTTTCTTTTTGCGTTATTACTTCACTTTTGCAATTTTAGGCATTTTTTTCGTTTGGTTAAAAAAGGAATTTTTTTTTCGAAAAATAATATCTAGTTTTATGGAAAAACGAAAAAATTAGTTAAGTATAAGGATGATAAATTTTTGTTATCTAAAAGAATAAAAATATAAAAAAGGATACGCACAATCGATTATTGAAATTTTCAATATAATGATAAAGTGAAAAAAAATTTTACTTATCACCATTACATACAGTAAAATTATTTGTTTATACTAAATAAATATCTCCAATTTAACAATTTCTATTGATTTTTCTTGTAGAAAAAACGTCTTTTTTCATATCTGCATGAACATTTCACTTTGAAAGTTTTTCGAGATTCGTAAAAGAAATTCCAAAATCATCACTACTTTTCTCCAAACACTGACATACACTGTAACAGTGTTTTACATAACTGCACGTAATGCACTTGTTTCAAGTTTAGTCATATGCTACATGTACGCTGAGATACGAAACAAAGATGATCCGTGGAAAGAATTTTTTGAACATTTTGTTCTAGCAAGAAATAATAACAATGAAAATGACCTAACTATGACGATTTTCGGTTTAGTTTATAGCTAGTTAGCAATTTCAGAGATTTTTCATTATTTCCATAGATCTTCAAATTTATCGAAATTTTTATCAGGCATTTAAATTTTTTCGAAAAATTCAATTTAAGTTTTTCATAAATCAAATTAAAAATTAACCTCTCCTTCTTAAAATATAATGATAAATAAAACTAACAAAAATTACTTACTGAATTCAGTTACATTTCGTTAATTACATTACACCTTGTTTAAACAAATTAATATATTTCGTTTCCTTGAATGCATTTAATAGAATTTAACAATAAATAGTTTAAAACAATATTCAAATAGCCAGAGTGAATTTCCGCATATATGACAAAAATTCTCAAAAGATTTTAAAAGTTCATAAGGAACATAACTTTCTTTTCCACTGCCATAATTATAAACAAATGCAGATCACGGAACTCGAAATTAAGTGACTTTCTCTAAAAAAAATGTACTCTTCATCTTCTTAAATTTATTTATGACTTTTAGAGTTTTCTCGCATTGAGTTTTAATTTTAAAAACCATAATTCAGCAATTATAAAAGTGAATAATATCCTCTTATCTTTATTTTCATTTCTTGCATTATTCATTTTGCCTGGTTGAATACGAGGTAAAACGATGCATTTTTTTGATACCCCAATCACGTTACCCATCATTATATCGATTTCGGGCAAATACGTGCTTTAATGTAAAACATTGAAATTGCGTATCACGGTATTCAGAAAACTTCATAAAATATCTTTGAATATCTTTTGTAGTATTCGAGGAAACTCCGAAACAAAGAGATCTTGCTTCGGAAAAAGAGCACGTCGAGTCGTGTATAAAACAAAATGGTTTTGCGATTTTTTCTCAGTTTGAATACAGTCTCGGGCATACTTGATTCGTTTTTTTTTAAAGTGTTGTTGAAAAGAGTTACAATAATGCAATCATTAATTGTATTTTGTGTGAACTTGTTTTTGTTCGTGAGTTTTTTCTTATGTTGCAAAATTAATATGAGAGTTGTTGACAGGAAAATCTTTCGTCTTGTTGGACAAAGTTAACATAATTTTTTTTTAATATTAATTAATTCATCAAATTGATTTGAATTTAGGAAACAAAATAATTTAAGTGTTTCAAAAGAATAAGAATAATTCAATAGTGACAGTTTTCGAGAAATTTATGTGTTTTGAGAATATAGAAATAACTGAAAAATTCATGTCAAGAGCTCGAATGCTTTTAAAAAATATATGAATAAATTATGTGAAAAAATTTCTAGTAATCAAATTTTACAATAATCTTGCATTGAACAATTTGATTTTTTAAGTCATATTTAAATTAATAGGAAATGAACTTGTCATTTTAATATTTCATAATATTTTAGAAACTATTCGGAATTTTTTTCAGCTCAAATATGTGAATATATGGAATATGTAAAGAATAATTTTTATATCGCAATAAATATGGCGATTTTTTTCAGTAACTTTGCTGTGTTGGAAAAAAAATTTCAACTTCTCAATTTTTGATAGACTTTATCACCTGATTTTTTTTCACATACGAAAAAAAAAGAAAAAATTAGCAGAAAATATTCTAAAACTTATAAATTATGAAAAAATTTTACTATATTTATGTAGCACAGTAATATAAACAATACTTTTTTCACTGAATATAACTTATAAAAAAATTATAATAACTCAGAATTATTTATTTTTTACTCGTGTTTTTCTAGAATATTTTATTTTTTAAATTCATTTTCAAAATAATTAAATTTATTTTCCTAATTTTTGCTATTCAGAGAATAGAGTTGTATGAAATTAATTAACACTTAAAATTCAGACAAAAACATTTTATATATCTTAGTTAATGATTCTTCATGATAAATTATTTTGAAATTCGAGCTTATTAGGCCTTTAAATGATCGACAAAATTTTATATGAATTTCGTTTTTTCAAGGGAAATGGTATTTTTGCACGAAGCTACTATATATCTTCGAGTATTACTACGATTCAAAATGAAGCACTGCCTAATAAGGTAAGATAAATTGGAATTATTTTTCGGAATTCTGTACATTTGAAAATCTGGTGTCAAAATTATATTTATTCATTTTCTTCATTAATTTTATAACCTACAATAACAAATTTGATATTTAATAAAAATTTTCTCAGATCTTACGTCCAATGACTGTGGAGTATTAGAAACAAGTAATATTGAGATTTCGAAAACTATTATAATAATTAATAAAATGATCCAGATTCCCGATTGCTTGTCTACTGAAATTTTGACTATCAAATTTTAAGGGTGCCGAAAATCTAAATCAAGGGAATGCTGCACCACCAGATGTTGAACCAGAGAATAAAAGACCAAAATCATCAGATGAAGTAATTGAAAAATATAATTGACTCAAGTAGAAAAAAAAATGATTTAGTTTATAAATATGATATTTATATTATTATAAGTTCTTTTAACGTAATGCTGAAAATCTTTTGAAATAATAATAAATATTCTACAATCGGAATTCCCGAAATTGAGAATTATGTGGTAAAAGAATTAATAAAATAAAGTAAACATTTTTAAGCAGTTATATCCAAGTTCAAAAAATATTATAATCGTTTTCATTTTTTCAAGCCTATGGATATCGGTAATACAAAAATACCTGGTACGTCGAAAAAAGTGAGTATTCAAAAATAACACTGTTTGTCTGACAAGATATCTATAAAAATTTTTTTACGAAATTCTATGTCAATAAAATAGTAACTACACATTCAGTTTTAATTCTAAGTAAATGATGATCTCAAGAATGTTACTGCAGATCTCACAAAACTTGATAATGTGACAGATAATTTATCAAAATTAGTATGTTTTATTTTATTATTATGATTATTTAATTTATTAAATAAATAACTACATAAATACATAAAAATAATTATTGTTTTGAGTTCTCTGCTGATTAATCACTCTTACTACCTATACTTTTATGTTTCTTCTTCACCTTCAAAATTTTTTTTGAAATTTCGCAGTCATTGAAAAAAATTTTAAAAGACCTCACAAATTATTCAGAAAGTTGAACAATTTTTCAACAATTAACCTGTAGTGAAATAAAGAGATACAGATTTTTCTGAATGTTTCTTCATCAATCATCATTTTATTTCCTTCCTCTGTATTTTTGAACAAATCTCGAACAAATTCTACAATTATTGCAATTTAAATACTGTTATGAATTTTTATTATTAAAAATTAAATAAAATGATTGTTTTTTTATTTAAAGTTTGCTGGAGTTGCCACAACACTTTTGCCTCAAGATTTGAGCGAAGTGAGTATTTCATTTTAAATTTCCAAAACATATGGAAAATTTGATGAGTGAAAGGCCAAATAAATAATATTATAAATGTATTGTTCTAAACAATTTAAAACCAAGTAACTTTCGAAGAATTTTTATTTTTCTCGTTCATCGTGAAAAATCAAAATAAATAGTGTAAATACTGCAATTGTTATATTGTTACAGATTTTCTTGATTGTTTAGCAAATTAGTAAATTATTAAATATTTTTCAGGTTGGAAATGCTGCTCAAGGTGTGACTCCAAAATCCAAAACTGAATTAGAAAATGTGAGTATTCTACTTCAAATTTCCAAAAACTATTAAGAATATAATGATTAAATCACCTTATAAGAAATGATTGAAATTTACAGTTCTAAATAATTCAAATTGAGTAACTTGTGAATTATTTACATTTCACTCATTTGTCTTTGAGAATCAAAATAAATTATGCAAATACTGCGATAGTTATATTGTTATTGATTTTCTTGATTGTTCAGTAAATGGGAAAATTATTGTTTATTTTTCAGGATGGCAAAAATGTTGAAGGTGCGATTACAGATAATGTTACACGTACATTGGAAAATGTAAGTATTGCATTTCGAATTCCCAAAAACTATTTAAAAAACAATGATTGAACAACCGTTGAAGAAATAACAAAAATTTACTTTCCTGAACAATTCAAAATCGAGGAACATATGAATTATTTTTATTTTTCTCATTCGTGTTAAAAAATCAAAATAAATTATGTAAATACTGCAACTGTTACATTGTTATAGATTTCTTTGATTGTTTGAAATATGGGAACGTTATTGTTTTTTTTAGGCTGACGAAACTGCTCAAAAAACCGTTTCAGAAATTGCTGAAAGTGAAATGGGAAACGTGAGTATTGCATTTCGAATTTCCAAAAACTGTTTAAAAAATAATGATTGAATTACCAAATAACAAATATCATAAATGTACTGTTCTGAATAATTTGAAATCGAGTAAAGTTTCAATTAATTTTCATTTTCTCATTCGTCGTGAAAAATCAAAATTACCTAATAAGAAATAATTGAAGTGTACTGTTCTGAATGGTTCTATTTTGAGTCAATGTGGAGTGAAAATCAAGTTTGTGGATTTAAGAGAGCACATTTTTGGTTCTTTGATCATTTATATCATTTTTGATGATTGTGCTTTTTTTTGTAGGTGAATGTAATCACTCCCACGCCTTTGCCTGAAACTGCGAGTGATAAAAAGGCGAAAAATACTAAAGACGAAGTAAGTGACACTTCAATTTTCGTTGAACTTCAGAAAATTATGAAAGTATTTAATTTTATACTGATTGATCAGTAACAATATATAAAAATTTAGAGTGAATGATCACTTGAAGCCATATTTTACAAGTTTTATTATATCATCAATATTTCGACCTTCATCAGATCCTCATCAGTATCCTTAAAAAAAGGTCAAAGACCCAACAAAACAATTTCTTTAAAAAAAAATCTCCCTAATACTCAAATACACATCTTTCATTATTCATTTGATTATTTCGAAGAATTTTTCTCGTGAAAAAATCTTTTGTTGCGTTTTAATTTGTTTTTAAGAACCCTGATGAGGGCCAGAATACTGATGATATACTCAAATTTGAAAAATATATTTCCGAGTGTTCATTTACTGATTTACTCATATCTTAGAAATAAGTCGAATTCTATTATAAAAGCAGTAGAATTTCACTACATTTAAGTGACTTTTCAGTTCAGTAAAGTGAAAATTTTGGTTTGTGGAAATGAGAAGGCACATTCCTTGTAATAAGAACATTAAAGTGATTCTTGATGATTGTGCTTTTTTTTGTAGGAAAGTGAAGTATCTACAAAGCCTTCATCTCAAACCGTGACTGGTGACGAGTTAAATATTACAGAAGAAGTAAGTAACACTTCAATTTTCATTTGATGATTTCATTGCATGATAATCAATATAACCATAATCAAATATAGAAAAATAAAAGTCTAAAATTGTTTGTAATATTCTTTCGTGTACTGCATTTCGTCTCGTATTTAAAAATTCAGAGTAAGAATTCGATTCTCTTGTATTTTGTTCTTTCAAGGCAAGTGAAAAAGAGTCGTACTTTCAACTGGATGGTTCTTCAAAGAACATATCCTCATTAGTAGTAATTATTCCTCCACAATTTTGTTCTATTTTTGTTAATTTTTCAATTTTCCCATTAAAATAGTTAAGAAACAAGTAAAAATATTAACTATGATCCAAATTTCATAAATCATCGAAATTTACCGACTTCGCAAAAAATCATGATTTACTGATTTAATTAGGCAACAAGGAAGTTGTTGATAAATCCCAAAAATTTTCAAACTTAGCAGTGTTAGAATTTGTTAACTATTCAGTGAAAATCACAAGATATTCGAAAGGCTACAATATAAACAATCTAAATTATTGTGTGTTATTGCTCTGAATTATGTTTTTCATAGGCAAATGATGGGAGAATGGTTAATGTGACTTATACTAATGACACAGAGAAAAAATTGGAGCTGGTAACAGAAACAGAAGTAATTATAAACATGATTTACAAGTTACTCAGATTTTATAATGTAAATAGACATTTAACTATAATAATATTTGTATTATTTATCAAGTAATGATTTGAAAACTGAAGATTTAAAATTCTGATATTTATTAGATTAGTAAGTAAGAGCTTTTCTAACAATGGAATAAAATTTTTTTTCTTGTTTTTTGAAGGTAACTGAAGAGAAAAGCAAAACGCTAAATGAAACAGAATTATTAAAAAAGGTAACTATTTTACCAGAAGTAAGTTGCAAATTCAACGTGTAATTTAGTATCAGCTATTTCGGTCTTTTTGTAACCTATCAATGAAATTTTTTATTCCTCGGATTTCGACTTCCAAAATGGAAGTGAGTTTGAAATTACAATTATTATTTTCCAGTGCTTATTCACTTGATAAAGATTCATTGATAAATACTTTTTGTGGAACGATACATACAAATTAAGTTTTTGGATTTAAATGGGCACATTTTTAGTAATTTTAAGATTGAAATCATTTTTGATGATGGTACTTTTTTTTAAAGGTCCCCTCGCCTTTGCCTGAAACTGCGACTCATAAGAAAGCGAAAAACACTAAAAACGATGTAAGTAACACTTTTATTTTATTGAATCCCAGAAAATTATGAAAGTATTCAATTTTACACTGATTCATCAGTAACAATAGGCAGAATTAATCAATAAATTATCACTTGGAGCCATATTTGCCAAATTTTATTATATCATCAATATTTCAACCTCATCAGTATCCTTAAGAAAAGGTCTGAGACCCAACAAAACGATTTCTTTAAAAAAAAGTCTCCCAAACAATCGAATACACTTTTTTTATTATTCGTTTGATTATTTCGAAGAAGTTTTCTGGCGAAAAAATGTTTTATTGAGATTTTAGTTTGTTGCTAAGAATCCTGATGAGGACCTGATGAAGGCCAAAATACTGATGATATAATTGAATTTGAAAAATATATCTCCGAGTGATCATTCACTGATTTATTCATATCTTAGAAATAAGTCGAATTCCATTGTAAGAGCAGTAGAATTTTACTACCTTCAAGTGACTTTTTAATTTGAAAAAGTGAAAAATTGTTGTAAGTTTCAGTAAAGTGAAAATTTGGTTTGTGGAAATGACAGAGCACATTTTTCGTAATAAAAATTATAATGTAATTCTTGATAATTGATCATTTTTTTGTAGGAAAGTGAAGTATCTGCAAAGCCTCCATCTCAAACCATGACTGGTGACGAGCTTGAAAGTATTCTAGAGGATGTAAGTCACACTTCAGTTTTCATTTGATGATTTCATTGCATGACAATCAATATGACTATAATCAAATACAGAGAAATAAGAATCTTAATTTGTTTGTAACATTCTTTTCTCAGAATTTTGCATATCAAAACAAATTACTTCATAGTGTTATTATTGTATACAATTATTTCGAATTTTTCTCTATATCTATGCTACATTCAAAAAAATGTCAGTGTTGGAAAATTATCAACTTTTTATTCATTTCGTCATTTATTTATTTGCTGTTGTATATACGTATACTCAAAAAGTTGATTTTTCTTAGAATTTCGGGAGAAGTTCTAGATCCTCCCCTCCCCCCTTCCTGTAGGTTCACCTCTGAACCCTACTCATACGTCTTTATTATTCTTTTTTCAAGTATAATGAAACTTCACAAAAATACGACAAGGTTTTTGCATTTTTAAGAGAAGATGAGAAACTGCAATATTCCAAAATGAAAATGAGTTTGAAATTACATTTATTATTTTCCAGGGCTTTTTCACTTGATAAAGATTCATTGAATAATAGTATTTGTGGAACGGTACAAAAAATTTCCACAGTTTTTTGAAAACTTATTGAAAAAGGGTTTTATTCACAATTTGCTAAAAATCGGATACTTGGACGTGAATTTTTAGCGAACTGTGAATAAAATATCATATTGCGAGTTTTGGAAATTGCTTCTTTTGACGAAACGATTACAACCCTCGGCTTCGTCTCGGGCTGCAACCTTTCGTTTCGTCAAAACAGGTATTTCGAAAACTCGCAATAATATACTATTTCTCTTTATTTTAGACTGAAGAAAAATCCGATTTGTCCGAACCTGAAAGCGAAAATGATGAAGAGTCTGAGAAAACAGAAGAAGAAGTAAAGTATCAGAATTTATGAAAATCCATTTCATAGTTTCATTAATACGTTATTATTATTATTATTATTATTATTATTATTATTATTATTATTATTATTATTATTATTATTATTATTATTATTATTATTATTATTATTATTATTTTTATCAGAATTTTCAATGACATTTACATATTTTTCATTTATTCTTTTCTGAACTCTAATATTTTTTTTCTGATTTTGAGGGGAAATATAAAGATTGTTCTTTATTTTTCAGTCAAGTGACACTTTAGATAAATCTGATGTTCGTGATGAAGCTAAAAAAACATTGGAAGATGTAAGTAACCAAAATAATTGATAGAACTATTGCTGAGTTGATGAATTTAGTTTATTTTATAAAATTTTTGATAAAACTTCTTCAAAAACACTGATTTCCTTATGTATGTATGCAAAAATCGTCTTTTTCATTACTAGGCAAATGAAATGCCTATTACACCTGTGTCTGAAGTAAGTATTGTGTCCATATTTTTCAGAAAAACTTTTTTAATTTGACAATAGAAAGACCTTAAGTAAAAATGGAAATAAGTTATAGTGAAATTTTACAAACCAATTGATCATACGAATGTTTTATTATTGTTTTTTTTTATTCTTGCACTCTGGTTTTTTTTGTATAGACTTTACTCATCCCACATACAAAATAATCTTTTTTTTTGTTAATGAAGCCATTGATGCATTTTCAAACATAAAGTGAGAATGTACTGTGTGTGAAACAATTTCCAGAGTGAATTAAAAAATTTTTAAGAAAGAATCATCTTTTAGAGAACATTTTTACTCTTGAGTTCTCGTCAGATCCATTTTTGAAAAATAAGTTTTACAGTAAGAGGGATTGAATTTCACTACTTTAAAGTGGCTTTCGAGTCTAAAAAACTGAAAAAATCACTCCAGGTTTCAGTAGCAGTATTTTAATTCAATGTAGAGTGAAAGTAATTTTAATATTGATATCATATTTGAAGATTGTACTTTTTTTTGTAGGTGAGTCAAGACAATCCCTCGCCTTATAAAAATGCGAAAAGTACTGGAGACGAAGTAAGTGACACTTCGATTTTCATTGAACTCAAGAAAATTATAAAAAAATTCAATTTTAATACTGATCCATCAGTGACAATAGGTATAAATTAACCAGTAAATGATCACTTAGAGCCATATTTTCCAAATTCTATTATATCATCAATATTTCGACCATCATTAGGTTAATAACCTTACTATTTTAAAAGAACTTCTCTTACAAGAATTTCATGAGGTCAACCTTCTAAAATTTGTTGTATGTTTTCATAAGAATCAAAATCACTAAGGGTACAAATCAGCAACACATGCAAGTATTGATAACATTTACAAGTATTTTTAATTACTTTTTTTATCACTATGTACAAATCGTCATGACGTAATTATTAACAATAATTTCTTTCCTAGGTTAATATAATTCTAAACAAAGATAAGGTTTTTTTAAGAATAAACAATTATCATATGCACAATTTTAACAATGCAAAAAAAATTTGTGAACAATAGATACTTTTTCATAATTTGGATTGTGAAATTGACAGGGTACATTTTTTGTAATTTGATCATTAATGTCATTCTTGATGAATGTAATTTTCTTTGTAGGATAGTGAAGTATCTGCAAAGCCTCCACCACGTAACGAGCCTGAAAGTATTGCAGAGAAAGTAAGTGACACTTTAATTTTCATTGCACGATTTATTTTCATAATAATCAATATAACTCTAATTGAATATAGAGAAATGAAAGTCTAAAATTGTTTGTAACATTTTCTGAATAACATTCATTGCTGAATCTCGAGTCTTATTTAAGAATTCAGGGTAAGATTTTAATGATCGTCTGCCTAAGACAAATTACTCTGTCATGTACTGAAATTAGTTGAGCTCTTAATTTCTCTAATAATTACTCTGAAAGACGTCTGCAGATGTTTCAGTAAAAAGGTAAAAAATAAAAAATTCGGACACGAATGAGAAAAAAAAGTTGGTATTTTAAAAATACTTCTCGTTTAATAAAAAAATTTTTTAAATTTATAATCAGAAAATCAATTCATGACGGGAATAAACTAATAAAAATCGAAATTCCGAGAATCAGACAGAATTTTCCTAGCTCATCCTTTTATTTAACGATTGTGAAGACTTCCAAATTTTGACGTTATTGTCAAAAATTATATTTATTTCTTTGTAAAAAATATAGTTACGTCTAAAAAAATTTAATTTTTTCAATTTTGCAAAGCTACTGTAAATGTTATACAGTACTTTATTAAATTTGTGTTTTTTTAGGCGTCTGAAGGAGGAAGATCACAAAGCAGGTCAAAAAGTCCAGTTCCATCATCAAGTATGCCCAAAGTTGTAAGTGAAAAATAAGAATTTTTCTTATACATCTTTTATTAAACGACTGTAGAAACTTCCAAATTTTGACGTTCTTTCGAAAAAATATATTTATTCATGTATTACGTTTTTATTACTTTTATATTATACTATGCTTGGGTGTACTTAAATTGAATTTGACGTTGTTTGTAAAAAATATAGTTATCTCTAGAGAACATTTCGTTCTTCGAATTTTGTAAAACTACTATAAATGTTATACAGTTTTTTTTTCTAACTTTGTTTTTTTAGGCATCCAAAGTTACAGGAACACCAAGCAGTCCAGAAATTTCAGCTCAATCAAATTTACCCAGAATCGTAAGTGAAAAATAAAAAATTGTCTAGTACATTTTCTTAATAAATGACTGTGAAAACTTCCAAATTCCGACGTTCTTTCGAACAAATATATTTATTTCTGTATTTCGTATTTATCGATTCTTTTATTATATTATACTTGGGTCTACAGAAATTAAATTTTATGTTATTTGCAAAACAATTAGTGTTTTCAGAAACAATCAGATTCCAGTAATTTCTTAAAACTACTCTGAAAATAATACAGTTTTTCATTGAAGTTTTGTTTTTCAAGGTGCCTGAAAGTGAAAAAATACGAAGCGGACTACAAAGCCCAGTAAAATTAGATTCTGAAGATAAATTCGAAGAAGTAAGTGAAAGATCGTGATTTCTCTGATATATCATTCAATAAACGACTATTAAGATTTCTAAATGTTCACGTTCATTGAGAAAAATATAGTTCTTTTTGGAAACAATTTTATTTTAGAGATTTTATAGACGTATTGTGAATATAATATTAATTCGACGTTTTGTTTCTTGAGGTGCCTTTACTGTCTAAAAATGATGGTGATGATGATGATGATGGTGATGATGATGATGTATTTCAAAGCAGTCGAGAACATCTGTTTAGTCAAATTACTCCAGAGGAATCCCAAAAAGTAAGTGAAAGATCGTGATTTCTTTATAATATAATTTAATAAATTACTGTAATGGTTTCTAAATACTGAAGTTTTTCCAAATAAATATGGTTGTTTCCAGAAAAAATTTGGTTTAAGGGGGGCCCCTGGTGTAGAAGGCTGAAAAATCAGTGATTTCGGAGGACGATTTCAAAGACAAGGTAAAAATGAATCTTTTCGAGACTTTCAGT
>JAPYZL010118361.1:0-12711 GCA_030522825.1 Platygaster orseoliae
CGAGTTGAATCACATTCCTCCCATGTAACATACAATATTTTTTTCCATGTATGTGTTCGAGTGGCTGTTTATGATGAAACGCGTGACGCAGGCCTCTTTTCGAGCAGTCATAAAATCAGCGAGAGAATTCTTCCTTGTTCCCTGCTATCCGGGACAAAAGTCCGGATAGCATTTTTTGTCCCGGATAACAGGGAACAAAGAAGAATTCTGCCGCTGATTTTATGGCTACTCGAAAAGAGGGCTGTGTTCACGCGATTCATCGTAAAAAAAGCGGCCATTCGAACACATGCATGGAAAAAAAATTTTTCAAATTTCTTCTCGGCAAACCCGTTATTATTTTCGGATAATACCCCGAGCATCCCGAAATGTATTCGGCGTTACAGATTCAACCGTACCATACTTCTGTCAAACAATTCCCGTTGAAAGATCACGCCTGCGATCGCTAACTCGATTGACACCGAGAGAACAATGTTTCGCATCTTTTTGTTACTCCCCACTCCGTTTTTGCGAGTACTTGTTTGAATGACAATCACCGCTTGGTTTTTGTCAGGTCACGTACATGCATTTTGCATGAGATTTTTTCCTTTTTTTTTTTTCGCACGTCGATCGTCGGAGTTTGCACTTTTTTTGTGCGATTATTCGATGCAATTCAAGGAAATTGTCCGACTATAGAGGGCTTTTCGTAATTTAGATGCGGCTCTGTGGAATAGCAATCGTAGGTGGGATGGGGCTCTCCTCGGCCTCATATTGCGCCAACTACTCCAATATTGCGAATTCGATCCGCAGTTTATTGAAAAGCCCGATTGGATCGCACTAGCGGCTTTGTTTCGTTTGTATCTATCGCGTGACACCATTAGTTTGCTCGCGCGTCTTCGCTATTTGCGAGTGCACGCGACGCGCAAAGGCGAGAAGTTTCGTACTCTGCAATACGATTGTTTGATATTAATTCATTGAATGATGGAAGGCGATGCGAAGAAAATGGGGAATAGAAAGGGAACTTGATGATTATTTAAAAGGATTGAAGTTTTAACCCGTTCCTTAAAATTTAAAACAAAAAAAACTATCAAGCTTAAGACCTTGCGTGAGAAGTGAAACTTAAAAAAAAACCAAGCAATCATTCAAATGTTATGACTCAAAAAAATTAAGATATCAAAGAAAATTTAAGAAGATCTTAAGATCCTCTTAAGATCTTCAAGGTCAAGTCAAGGTCAGGTCAAGATCAGGCCAAGATCGTGCGAATATCAGGCCAACGTCAGGCCAAGATCACGCCAAGATCAGGCCAAAGTAGGGCCAAGGTCAAGTCGCAAGATTTGAGATCTTAAGATATTGCGAATTCGGCGAAGTTCCTTAAAAGTCGTAGACAAAAAAAATTCATTAAATCATCGACGAAACGAAACCATTTTTGTGAATATTTAGTAGAATTTCTGTTTTCCAAAAAAAAAAAATTTATTTACACATTATTTACCAAGAATTTTCGTGAACAAATTATGATTTTTCAAAAAATACCTCTTAGAATTGAAAAAATTTGATCTGCTATTGGTTCTCATAGTTAGAAAAAAATGGTTGTGTATGTTACGTACTTGCTTTCGACAGCATTTTATTGCTGTATGTACGGAGACCTAAATTTATGTGGGTAACAATTACGAACGACATTTTTAGTACAATTTCTTTTCTCAAGAGCTTTATATTCTTGTACGTCTCTTCCCAAACAACCCTTTTCTCGTTTTTCAGATTGTTTCATTGTACGAAAATATTTTTTTTCTTTTTCTTTCGGTTTTCTTATATTCTCATGTAACTTGACACAATATTTATATTCCCTTTGACAGTTCTCACTGTTTTACTTTATTCAAGGGTCAAACAAGACGTAACCTTGCACATCGTTTCCAATTCTAGAGGATTTTTCGCACAGATATTCTTACGTTACATAGGTTATTTTCTTTTTCTTTTGTTTTATCGTATTTCGTTGTTGTACTTTGTTAAATACTAACAAAATACGGTTAGAACGTTAAATCTTAAAAAATTGGGGTCATATATTTTCTTTATCTGGATGTTGAGTCTGATTTTATATAAAGATATTTTGAAAATCGTCTTGGATGATTAACATATTTGTTTCAACAAATATTTTATTGTGATAAAATGGAATTTTGAGTTATATTCGAAAACTTTTGTGTTTTAAAAAATTAAAAAAAAACTGCTTTGAAATATACAAGCACAGTAATCATTTTATTGTGTCAAAAAAAAATATTGTTCTAGTTTCAAAATCATGTGTCTAAATAAATTTTTAGATGTAGTTTCTGACTTAATAAATAATTTTTCTAACTTTTGAATTTTTAAACTTTTGATTACAGTATCAAATTTCGATTCAAATAATTGTTTGAAAATTTTCAAAGCATTTATACTTGAAAAATACTGTAATTTCAGATTTTTCGATATAAATCTTAATTTTTCGTGTTTGCAACATCTATTATTAACCAAGAGATAAATTCGTCGAAGACAGCAAGTACTTAATAAATCTCATACATATTTTAATTGATGTGTCTTTAAATTTAGACGCTGGGATTCACGATTTTTCATTTCAGTACCCATATCTTTCAACGTTGTTATTACTTTTTTATCATTGTTTTGATACATGTGCTGACTGTCTAGACTTGATATCACAATATTTAAATAATCGTTTCGACTGAGCTTCCAATTGTTTGGTCTATTTTGATGTATAATTTTTGATGTATAATTTTGATACATGTGCTGACTGTCTAGACTTGATATCACAATATTTAAATAATCGTTTCGACTGAGCTTCCAATTGTTTGGTCTACCGTTTTTTCACGTTTTTATTGCTTTTTAATAACTCTTTCGACACGTATGTCGAGAATCTGTCTGGAACTCGAAACCTTATATATTAATCATTATTTTGACCAAGTGTTTGATGTTTTGGCTTACCATTCAATATTATTTGGTTTTTTTATTATTCATTATCCAACTATGTTTGGTTGCTTTTTTATAACTGTTTTAATCGAATAATTATGCAATACATTCTTCACACACTGAGAGAAAAATCTAGTACGTTTTACCAAATAATATAGTAATGGGGGATCGAGATGAAATATATTACATTTTTATATATACAGTATTGTATTATTCAAAATATTCGTATTGTAGTCATTGGCATATAATATAGTAGTTGTACTTAAACTCATATATGTATACAGATACTTATGAAATTATAATCATGTAACGTAATTTCCATATCTTGTATATTGAAAAATGTTAGTTAGGAAAATAAAAAAACAGTATGTTTAGTATTTTTTACTACATATCAACTAACAATTGCGATATTTGACGTTCTACTATACTGCATGGTAAAAATAAATTGCTATAGTAGGTACATGAAAGATTCAAATACTATTGCAGATTTCCCTAGAATAAAGTAATTTTTCCAATATTAATAGTACAAATTACTAGGTTTTTTTCTCAGTGTATCTTTGGAACCGATAAAATTTTGAAATATTCGAAACATTTCGGATTCTCACATTTTTTGAATTTTTGAATTTCTAGATTTTCAAAAAAATTTTCCTAGATATTTCTATTTCTATTTTATTTCATTTCTAGATTTTTCTTCGGATTTTAAATTTCTCAGTTTACAGAATTCAAGAATAATTTCTGAATTTCTGATATTTCACAAAATTCTTCGGAGTCTTCAATTTTTCAAAGTTTTGAAGACTCGTAGTTTTTTTTTAGAACCTCTAAAATTATCGATAATTTTTTTACGAAAAAACATTTTTTGATTTTGAATATTCACAGATCGAAACGCAGTTTCTGTAGGTTAACGGAATTTTGAAAAATTTCCATAGTTTACGAAATTAATCGACATTTTTCAAGATTTTAGAAATGTATAAGAAATTATAAAATTATTGACAACCTTCAATTTTTCCCATGACAATAATTAGAACAAATTTTTTTGGAACCTTCAATTTTTCAAAGTTTTGAAGACTTGTTGATTTTTTTAAAAAACTGTTATTTACTAAAGTGAAAAATACAATATATTTAGTATTTTATACTACGTATTACCTTATAATTTATTTTGATGTTTAACCTTGTACTACATGGTAAAAATAAATACATTTATTGCTAAATATGAAAAATTAAAATAATATTGTAGATTTTTCTAGAATATAGTAGTTTTTCCAATATTTCTAGTACAAATTACTAGGTTTTTTCTCAGTGTATCTTTGCAACCGGGAAATTTTGAATTATTTGAAATTTTCTAAATTCTTAAATTTTCTGAATTTTTCAATTTATAGATTTTTTGAAAAATTTCGTATATTTTTCTATTTTTATTTTATTCCATTTCTAGATTTATCTTATGCTTCAAAATTTCTTACAATTTACAGAATTCGATAATAATTTCTCATATTCTACAAAATTCTTCGGAATTTTTAATTTTTCAAAGTTTTGAAGACTCGTAGATTTCTATGGAAATCTCTAAAATCATCGATGATTTTTGTACGAAGAAATATTATTTGATTTTTGAAAATGCAAAGACCTCAACACAGTTTCTGTAGTTTGACGGAATTTTGAAAAATTTCCACAATTTACGAAATTTATCGACATTTTTCAAGATTCCACAAATGTATAGGAAATTATAAAATTATTGACAACCTTTAATTTTTTGAAGTTTTGAAAACATGTTGATTTTTATTTAAAACTGTTATTTACTAAAGTAAAAAATGCAATATGTTAAGTATTTTATACTACATATCCAACTTATAATTGCGATATTTGACGTTTTACTGCATTGGATGTTAAAAATAAATTCGTTTATTGCTCAGTATGAAAAATTCAAATAATACTGTAAATTTTCCTAGAATATAGTAATTTTTCCAATATTTATAGTACAAATTACTAGGTTTTTTTCTCAGTGTATCTTTGGAACCGATAAAATTTTGAATTACTCGAAACATTCTACATCTTTAGATTTTCTGAATTTCTGAATTTCTAGATTCTTCTATTTTATTTTATTTTTAGATTTTTCTTTGGATTAAAAATTTCTTACAATTTACAGAATTCAAGAATAATTTCTGAACTTCTGATATTCAACAAAATTCTTCGGAACCTTCAATTTTTCAGTTTTGAAGACTCGTAGATTTTTATTGAAATATCTCAAGTTATCAATGACTTTTGTACGAAAAAAAATTTTTTGATTTTTGAAAATTCAAATACCTTAACACAGTTTCTGAAGTTTAAGGGAATTTTGAAAAATTTCGACAATAAGTTTTGAAAACTTGTTGATTTTTACTAACAACTGTTATTTACTAAAGTAGAAAATACAATATGTTTAGTATTTTTTATTAGGTATATATCAACTTATAATTGCAATATTTGACGTTTTACTACACTGCATGTTAAAACTTAATACATTTATTGCGGAATAGAAACAATTAAAATACTATCATAAATTTTTCCAATATTCATAGTACAAATTACCCCTTTTTTTTCAGTGCAAAAATTGATTCCAAAAAAAAACTCGTGCACTACACTCGTTCATCCGTCTCGCTAAAAAAAACCGGCACGTGTTTTTGGCCCCCGAGGATGCGAGCTAAAAAATCGTCGCTTTTGTCGTAATTTGGCGAGTTGCTCGGAAGAGTCAAGTTATCTGCGACGGGATATTTTCCTCGTGAGATAAGGGACGTGACAAATCGCGCCAAAAGCTGCGTCTCGTTATCGCGACACCTGCGAGATCGCCCCGTTTGGCAGTAGTTATCGAGGGAACGTTTTTTCGACGTGCGGCATTTTTCTCGCGAGCGGCGATTCCAATATTTCGCCGGTTATGGCCAAGGTCCCTGTTGGCAGGTATCGCGGCGAACAAATCGCGGTCATTCGCGCTCGACCTGCTGGGAATTTAACGCGGCTAAAAAAATATGAGAAACGCACAACGCTCGGTCGAGTAAAATATATGGGTCGCGGGGCTTTCCCCGACTATTGCAATTTCCGTGTCGTGGCTCTAGAATAATGAATGCATAATTCACGTAAAATATGCAAATGGCTTTTCAAAGTAAGGAACGCTAAGCGACGCGGAAGGAGCATTATTCATTAACGCGTGATAGTTTCGCATCAGTTTTAACTCTGGACGCGACGTTTTCGAGGGCGAGGTTTGGGATTTGATACGTGGAATGAAAAAGTTTGCGTTTTACGTATGAGTTGTTCGAGGGCAGTGTCAGAATGGGCAGTGAAATGTGAAATTTTTTTGGATGGGATATGAACGCAAATTTTTTTAATTGTTGGGAAGAAACGCGGTATTTTTTGAATTATTGTGCAATGGGAGGGTTGTTTTTGAAGATTTTCGAAAATTGCGATAAGAGTCAAAGTTGGTAAAGGGAATGAAATCAGTGGAAAATAATTTGCGCGGAATTTTTTTTTTTTTTTGTATGGTTGAGTGATAAGGAAATAGTACACAGAGAAAAATGATTTTGTTACAGCAACCATTGGTTTGATAAAATATGGACGCACCAAAGTTTTGGGTACTACAACCAAAACTTGTGTTATAGAAACTGATGCTCAAATTTATGACTGATACTTAGGTTGTAATAACCAATTATTTGTTATCATGCACAAAGTTTTGGTTGTACTGCCCAAAACTTTGGTGGGCTCATATTTTACTGAATGAATGTTTGCTGTAACCGAACATTTCGCTCTGTGTATATATCTTCATAACTTGAGTATTTTTTTGTAATTCTTCAAAACTCTAAAATATCGTTCAACATTGATTCGATTTTCAATGAATTTTAACAGTGAAGTTGGAAAAAATTTTTTATAAGAATTTTCAGTAAATTATTTAAATAAAAGTTTCAAGGAAATTGTCAGAATTTGGAAATTCAGTCAAGGTATAATTTAGAAAATTCGAAAACTCTTTCAAATTTTCTAAACGATTCCTGGTATGTTTTCGATTACCAATTTTTTTTAAACCAATATATTATTCTCACTTATTTTTTTTATTCCATGGAAATTCCGTACCATAATTTTCGAACTTCCTATAATTTTTGCGAACCCAAATTTTCATAATTTCAAAAATACAAATCACCTAATATACAAAAATGCTATAAGGGTAAAAAAATGAGTATTCCGATCTGTTTTTCACAATTTTTAATTTCAGAACGTTTTTAACGATCAAATAAGTGAATTTCGAAATTTTTCGCAGTCTTATATTTTTGTTTCATTTAAATGCAACATTTGCACTAACTAAATTTATTGTCAGTGTAACTAAATGTACAGTTTCTGCAATTTCTTGAAAAATTTTATTATAAAAATCACATTTACAGTAAACATTTAGTAGTGAGCTTGAGCATGGTTGCACAAAACATAAATACGGTTATTGTGAATGTAACTATAAATTTAGTTGTGAGAACCATTTTGCTTGTTCCTGTTTCTAAAAACCATACTAATATTTCAAATTTATAAATGTTTACAACAAAAAAACGCGGAACATCAATTTTTCAATAATGAAACTCGTGTTCAGCAAAATAAAAAATTTTGAAAAACGAGGAACATTTGATTTTTGGGTTTTTTTAGAAAAGATTGCAATGAGAAAACTACTAAGGTCGCAGAAAACAAATTTAAGAAATTTTTCTTGGTTTACGTTAGCCAAAAATTTATGATATTATTTATTATAAATTATTTAGAATATATTAAACCAAAGCTTTGGTTGCTGCAAACTGAATTTAGTTATTACAACCACATAATTTTTTTAATGTGGAAATTGATTTCAAATTCTCAAATTTTGTGATAATTTACAATTTTCAGCCTAATACACATTTTTTCACAACAAATATTCAAAATTTCAAACCTTTTTCGGGATTCTTAGAAATTTTAAAAATTTAAAATCTTTTTAATTTATCGAGTTTAATAACTATTTCGAATAAGAGTAAGTTTTTTTAATTCTTACTAGACTGTACATTTTGAAAAATCGTTCATCATTCATAATAATTCATTATATTTTTTAAACACACTGAAAAAAAAATCTAGTGACTTTTACAATAGAAAATTGTACTGTGGAATTGATTTGAAATATTGTAATTGTTGCTGGTTATTTGTTGCATTAATTGTTACATTATTGGATTGTTATTAACATTTTCGAATAATATTGTATATTGTAATTTTCGCTTGTTATTCATTGCATTATTTGTTATATTGTATTGTTAACATTTTCGAACAATATTGTAGTACAAAGTAGATTATTTGTTGCTTTAAAAACTTTAAAATATATTTTTATGCACTTCTAACCTCAAAGTTTTACATTTGGACGGGCTTTGAGACTACAATTGCATAAAATACTGTATGTAACTTAGTGCAAGTGTCTCATTTCGCGAAGACTATTCAAACCCTCGGCTTCGCCTCGGGCCTGAACCCTCGTCTTAACCAAATTCGACCCTTGTACTACTACTACGTTCCATAATGTACTATTATTTTGTAGCATAATTTTGTAATACTTTCTGCGATATATTGTAATTTCTCACAATCCACATTTCAAAAAAAGCTATATAGTTTTCCCAGTACTCAAATTCGTATAGTTTTTTTTGCCATATTTTTGTGTACTATTTATACTATAATATTGTAACTTCGAATAATTGATATGGTAAAAGTAATTCTAGGTTTTACAAAGTACATGAATTTTCGCAAGATACTGATTGGTAGTTTTTTTCTCTTAGTATTGTAAGAAAACTGAAAATTATATTTTACGAACTAGAAACAAATAATAAAAGGTAAAATAATTGAAATGATATTTGACTACACGTTGATATTGAATTATTTTTACTAGCATAGTAAAATATACAATCCATGTAGTACAATTTGCAATAAAATATTTGTTTTTTTTTTAAATAATTTTTTTTAAACTGACAGACGTATAGTACTTAATTTTTACAATATTAAATTAACAAAATCTGCAATAAAATTGCACAATCTGCACTAATATTGTAAAAGTTACAATATTCTATTCTATTCCACCATTAATATGTTGAATAATACTAGAACTTTTTTTTAAGTGTGTAAATTACGTTCGCTTATGTCCTATTTATTTTCGGGACTCATTTCGTTTTTGATAAACTTTATGTATACAATTTTTACAATATAAAATCGATAAAATCTGCACTATATTTTTTCTCAGTGCGCAAATTACCTTCCCCCTTTTTCGGAAATCATTTCTTTTTCATTAAACATAACATCTTACTCGAATCTCAAGCCAAAAATTTTACGATGCAACGCAGAAAAGTTGAATTGTTATTCTTCGACTCTCCGCAAAACATCATTAAATCATTACGTGCTCCAGAAGAATCTGTTCCACATTTTCGAAAAGTCGATTCTTTTTTCCAAGTCCGTGAATGGAATCTCTGACGCGGCCCAGAGAAATTGTTTGATTTGGCATAGATCGCCCCATATATTATTGGAGCACGACCCAAATAATCCGGGTGCAAAAAGCAGCCTGGCCAAGGTTTTGCGAGGATTGATCGCGCGGGAGCGTGGCGCTCGTAATCCCCAAGTTTTGAAAGGAAAACACACACACGACAAACGCTTAAAACGTCTCTTGGCTCGGGCGCCACTTTGGACGGCATTACGGACTTTGCTGGAGTTTGGGCAAGATTTACGAAGTTCCCAGCCGCAGTTTGTCGCAGTACACACCCTTCCTGAAAAAAGTGGCTGCGAGAGGGAATGGTTATAGGAGATGATAGGGAAAAAAAGGGTCGCATCTCGCGCCAAAAATCAAATTGATCTCATTTCTGGTTACGAATCCGGGCGAGGAACCAGGTCGAGTTGCTGCAAAGAAGTGCAAGATGCGCAAAATCGTTCGAGGGCATGCAATGCAATTCTGTGGCACACTGACAAAAAGTTGCATTTGTTGTACAATGACGGTTTTTCAAGGGCTTCGGACTTGGTTAACAATGGTTGGGGATTTTAATGAGGAAAAAACGGAGGTTTAGAATTGGATTTTAGTTCTCGTCTGCGACTCGTGGACTTTCATAAACGCGTTTGAGAATTGGGTTCTCGATGTTAATGATCTGAAATGTTGGGAACTGTGATGTAAAATTATGGAGTTTATGAAATGAGAGACTTGAGAAAGAAAGTTATATACATGAACTTTTTCTTTGCTTTTACTGTCTGCAGCTTATGTAAAGTATCGATAAAAAGCATAAAAATTTTACGATTGGCCAGTATATATTTTTTTAAAAGATAGGTTAATTTGAAAAAATTAATTAGAAAAAAAATACGTATTGTTATGTTAAAAAACTGCAGTTATACCTAATTCACCTTCAAAATAGGTTTCACGTCCGTTTTTCAACGATTTTTCAAAATAAACCATTTTTGTGCACTCTAAAAAAAACCGAAATTTTCCATACTCGTGTACGGAAAAAATTATAGTAATAACCGAGTTTATTCCGTACAGAACGTGAAAATTTCCTTTATTCAATGCCGTGTGGAAAAGGTCACTTTTCCACACGCTCGGACGATGCAAAACTGGCTTTTCCACACATTGTTGAATAAAATATACTCCTTAACTAATGTGGAACAATTTTTTTAACTCATCTGATTAAAACACTCAGATTCGTTAAGAATAACTTTTCTACACTAGTGAAGAAATATACCATTATTGTTTTATGGAAAATTTCCATACAAGGTACAAGAAAATAACTTCAAGTACATGTACGACAAACTCCGTGAATTTTTTTTACAGTATCATTACGTCACTTTCTTACATTAGCGTAAAAAAAACCTCAATATTTATAAAACTCGCCATGACCCGACTGAAAACACGCTCTCAATCCCGAGCATTCTGAAACGCAACCCCGAAATATGTCCCACGAAAATGGCTTGATTTAGCGTCCCCACGAACAAGCCCGATCCAATTTCAATCCATCGTCATTTTCTCATCCGAATGCATGGAACCACGCGAGCGTTGACGTTTTTTTTTCCGCCCCAATTTCGAAGCCAATCGAAACTTGGGGCGCGTAATTTGGTTTCGCCACTCGTGGAGCCCTCAAACGAGCCGGCTTTTCAAGCCCGCTCGAGGAGATCTCGTGTACTAATAATTCGCAAGGGCGGCGGTTGCCCTTTGGGTCTTCCCCGTTAAACAATAACGCGGCACGGCCTCGTTAAAGCCCCTTTCACAGGTCAATGTTAATCACGTCTCCTTTTGTGTGTTGCAGTTTTCCCAAATGTCCCGTCCGCGCCAGGAATGCCGTGCCAAGGAGAGGACCGTGAGTACTGAAATTTCACCCTTTGCTAGAGATGATACGCGACTGCATTTTATGATACGTTGTTTAAACTTATATATTGTGTAGTTTAAATAAGTTATGGAGTTGGTAAATTTTTACCAATACTGCACGGAAAGAAATTGATTGGTTACAGCAACCATTGATTTAATAAAATATGGACCCACCAAAGTTTTGGATACTACAACCGAAACTTTGGTTCTGATAACCAAAGCTTTTGTTATAGCAACTAATGCTAATTTTCATGGCTGATCATTAAGTTGCAATATCCAATAATTTGGTTATCATGCCTAAAGTTGTGGCTGTGCTACCCAAAACTTTGGTAGGTTTTTATTTTACAAAATCAATGGTTGTTGTAACCAAAAATTTCTCTCCGTGTGTGTTCATTAAGAGAAAAACCCAGTAATTTGTAATATAAATATTAGAGAAATTACTATACTCTACAAAAATCAACAATATTATTTTTATTTTACATATATTAGAGTACATTTAGCCAAAAATATATTTTCATTCACAATTTACTAATAATGTGATATTCGGACGTGAATTATTAGCGAACTGTGAATAAAATATTGTATTGCGAATTTTGGAAATTATCTGATTTGACAAAACGATTACAGTCCTCGGCTTCGCCTTGGACCGTGAACTTTCGTTTCGTCAAAACAGGCATTTCTATAACTCACAATAATAAACTATTATATTATATAATTAGAGTTTTATATATTATATAATAGTTACGCTATGTTATAATTTTTGCACTGAGAAAAAAACATAGTAGTTTGTACTATAAATATTGGAAAAATTACAATATTCTAGGAAAATCTACAATATTATTTGAAATTTTAATATTTAGTAATAAATGTATTTTTTTTTACCATGCAGTGTAGTAAAATGCCAAATATCGTAATTATAAGTTGATATATATAGTAAAATACTAAATACATTGTATTTTTTACCTTAGTAAGTACAGTTTTTAATAAAAATCAACAAGTCTTCAAAACTTTAAAAAATTAAAGGTTTGAAAGAAAATTTATTTCAATAAATATCATGGGAAAAATTAAAGGTTGTCAATAATTATATAATTTCCTATACATTTGATGAATCTTAAAAAATGTCGATAAATTTCGTAAGTTGTGGAAATTTTTCGAAATTCCGTTAACCTACTGAAACTGTGTCGAAGTCTTTGAATTTTCAAGAATCAAATAAATATTTATGCTACAAGGGAGAAAAAGGATTATTCCAACGAGAGCAAAGTTTGGGCACGAGCGAAGCGAGTGCGCATTTGCACTCGTTGGAATCATCCTTTTTGTCTCGTGTAGCATACAATATTTTTTCCTATGCATGAGTAAAAATGGCCACTTCATTTTTATGGAACGCAGGAACGAAATCCTCTTTTTGGAGTACTTGGAAATCAGCGGGAGTTATCAATAAAACCTTAGGGAAATATTCA
>JAPYZL010118367.1:0-11841 GCA_030522825.1 Platygaster orseoliae
CCCCCCGCGAACGTTGTACCATTGATTTCGCACTCTCCGGCAACGCAACTATAGACTTCTGTAGGTACTACAATAATGGTACAGCAGCAACCATGGGCCGCGGCCGCAAGTTTTTCGTATTTCGGGCTGTTGATTGGCCCTCTCACTCGCACCTTTACGGCGCGTAGTGTCCGTCCATCCACGCAGAGAGAAGGATAGAAGACGTGGTGAGAGAAAGCGCGCACTCTCGGATTGCACGCAGTGCGCGGGCCGTGTTTTTTCTCTCGGCGAATCGCTCGAAAAAAAACAAAAACACGGACCAAGTTTCAAGTGAGTCCCGCCCAATTTCATCAACGCGTTTTCCAGCGACGGCCCCGGCGAACGATGCTTCTTCCCCCCCTTTTTCTCTCTCTCCCTCTTTTTTTTCGTTTTTCCTACGCGACGCGAGCGCAACGCCGCAGCCGCTTTCTTTCGTGGGCCGCCATCTTGGATTGAGGAGACCTATGCCTCCCGATAGCGCCCCGATATATGAGCCTTTTTTTTCTCTCTCGGCACCTACCATTTCTCAGTAATTGTCAGTAATCGTGTCCTACTCCAGGTGATGGCTTATTTGTATTGTTGCAATTATTATTATTCGTCCCGAAAATAGGGGATGAGATGAGGAGAAAATGAGCTCGATGTAGCCGGTTTCTCGAACAAGTTGGCGAATACGCGTTACGCAGGTATGGGAGGCACTTGTTTTTGCAAAATACCAGTCGAGTGTTTTTATTTCCGAACGAGGGCAAGTTGGTGATTTTTTTTTGACCAAGGCCACGTTTTCCGAGGTTTCCCGCGCGTCATTTCCATACACGTCGGATATGAGAGGAGAGCAAGTTGCCAGGGCATGAAATATTTCTTTATTTTCAGGTTGCTTTTTGGATATCACTCCGAAAACTGTTGACAATTTCAACCGATTTTGCATCTTCCATCAATGGAAAATGTTTACATGAGGATTTTTCATATACATTGCCACAATTTTTTTTCAATTTTTGTTGACAATTTCAACAGATTTTTCATCTTTCATCAATAAAAAATGTTTATATGAGAATTTTTTGTATAAATTGTCATGGTTATTTATTTATTTATTTATTTTCTTTTTTTTCAATTTTTGTTGACAATTTCAACAAACTTTTCATCTCCCATCAATTAAAAATGTTTATATACAGATTTTTCGTATACATTGTCATGGTAATTTTTTTTTATTCTTCTCTTTACCAATGATAAAATGCTAATTAAAATTTTCCAGTCACTTGAAAAAGTGTTTTTATAATGTTGACCAAGTTTACAACGTTGAAAAATTGCAGGAGAATTTTTTTCCAGAGATTTACCATGAATGATTGAAAAGCTCAAAATAGTGAATTCAGCGAACCCTTTAAAAAATTATCGACGAAAAAAAATTAATTGAATCATCGACGATGAAATTTGTCGTTTTAAAAAAAAGTTGAAATTTTAAGATTCTTGTAATAATAACTTTTTTTATAGAGTTTTATTTCCTCTTGAAATGTTTACAAACAATTTTTTCTATACAAATTTCAGTTGATAAGAAATGTACGAGGATTAAATATTTTCTTACAAAAAATTGGTGATTTCTTATAAAAATGTCACTGGTTTTTATCAAGTTTTTTCTTATTTGAATTTTTTAAAGTAGACCTTATAGGAAATAGAATTCTTATAAGAAATTTCTAATTGCTTTAAGAATTTTGCCATTTCTTATAAGAATCAAAATCACAAGTTTATGAACATGTTTAGAAAATTCCTTGTTATCAGGCTTCGTCGAATTGGTTTTTTCAAGGTTTCACGTTATTTTTAGTAAATCTCATAAAAAAATTTTCGTGTGATTTGTCAATGTTGTAAACTTTAAAAAACATATTATCTTTTTTTTAATCTCCAAACATTGAAAATTAAACAAATTTTTTCAGCTTCTCTGGAGCACTTTTTGATCGAAAAAAATGTAGTGCTATCCTCCGAATGATGAATAATCAATAATTAGAAATTTTAGTTTCCGTTAAATTTAAAATGATTGGAAATTCATCCATATATTTTTTTCATGCTCGAAAAACATGTTCAAGTTTTTTAATATTAATTTATTCCTCGTTTCATATGAATTTTTCATTACTTTCTCATTTGCCACAAATTATAATGTGAAATATATCTCTTGAATCTTTTTAATTTTAATTGTAGAAATTTTTTATCCATGGCTGGGAAAAAAATTCATTCATTCATTAAACAAGTTGATGTTCTAAAAAGATTTTTCCAATTACGCGTTTCAGAAACTGATCAGTGTTACTAGGTGTAAAAAAAATGTCTCAATCGTACAATTTTCACTTTTTGGAATTCATATATATTGGCCTTCTGCGTTGCTTTGGACATGTACAATTTGCAGTAACACAATTATCAAATATTTTACACAAATGAAAATATTCATAAAGCAGTTAATGAATAATTCTTTGGTAAAAACTACCCTTTTTAATTATAATATGTCTGAAAAATATTATGAGCATGGAAGGAGTTGAATATTTGAGTTGTTTAATAAATTATATTTCACATTCCTACTAGAAATCTTTTTGTGTTTTACTGCTTTTAGTGATCAAAAATGGTAAATTCAAGCTGTACGCCACAAACAACATTAAATAATTTTTCAAGAAACTCGCCAAGACATGAGAAATATTGATTATTATGAATTTAGAAACTTTATTTTCACACTAAAACTAAATTCTATTACATATTTCACTTTGGCATAAACAGAAATTAATCAGTTTTTAAGGACATTTGATATATTCTAAAATTATTTTGGAACCGTTGAATGAATAAAAGTAACTCACAAAATGAAGAATTTGAAGGAAATTTTTACAATTTTACAAATAATTTGGTGATTTAGAACAAATAGATTTCAAAAATTGCATATTTAATCATCTATTTTCCGATTGAAAAGAATACAAGTCAAAAATGTTGAGTAAAATTATTATTTAATTATTAAAAAGTTGAAATTTTATGAATGACGCATTTTATTAGAATAATAATTACAATCTGTCAACTTGTATTGAATACATCACACCTTTTACTTTCCTTGAAAACTCTCTTGTCATAATAAAGTTATACACATTTTCTATATCCTCAAAGTTGTAAAAATTTTATGAAAGGTTGTAAAAAAGTATGTGCTGAACTTGGTATCGACTAGAACAAATGAATTTGCTGTTGAAAATACAACTTTGTATTGTTCTTTTGGAAAATACCTTTTGTTCAATCGTTGATTCAAATTATATATTCATTTTCTACTCACATTTATGTAACTTTTATATTACACACTTTTTTTTATACAGTGTATTTGATATTCTTTAGATAGATGTATTAATATTCTGTAAATACGTAATTATTTGTAGAATGGACTTTTAAAAATACATTGCCTGTCGCTTTGAATGGAAGTCTTAAAGTAATTAATTTCCATGGTTGATATTCTTTCTCTAAACATTTCTAAAACCTAACGCCATTTCAGAATCAACAATGGCATAAATATTTCCATTACAAAAGTTTTAGTTGTTTATATTTTCTCAATTCCTTCTTAATTTAACAAATAATTATAAGACATGGGAAAGAAATTTCTTTGAAAATCAATTTATGTAAAAAAACCAATACTTGTACGAATTTATGATACTACAATCCAAAAAATTAGAAAAATTAGAAAATCATCAATCATTAAAAATGTGTGTTTTTTTTATGAAACCCTACCCCCCCCCCCCCCACCTCCTTAAATACCTATTTTCGCGACGAATCACTGGGTCTATTATTTTCTTGCGTGGAGCACTTGGGAATATTGTAGTAAAATTCTCACTTGGTTTTTTTTGTCATAGTAAAAACCTTTCCTTTTATTTGAAAAATATAGTCGTGGTATTAATTTATTTGGTTTGTTGCAGAAGTCAAGCCAAAATGCAGGCTGAAAACGCTTCTCCAAACAATTCGGTAAGTAATATAATTTTTAAACTATTATTCAGAAACAATGCACCGACATTTTCATATCATAAACTGAAAACAAACATTTTTTTTTAATTGACTTGAATTTGATTTTTGTTATTTAACATGAAACTTGCTGTGACAGTCATGCAATCATTGTAATTTGTTTGAAAAAAGTTTTGTTGATTTTTTCAAATGTTTTAAATTTATTGATTTTAAAAATTTATGACATGGTAAATAACGCCAACAATGTCATGTATTGTTCCTAAAAAAGATACTACTATAAACTCCATGAACCAAGGAAATGAGGAAACTATAGATTTTTTCTGTGCTGGAAATTGTCCATTAATACTGCAAAAAATTATAAATTCTAGAGTAACAACCTTTTTGTGTAATGTTTCATGGGCAAAAAATAATGTTTCTCAAGTTGCAAACGTTTAAAAATAAACAAAATGAAAAAATTGTTGTTATTTTTTTCGCTTTAAAAGTAATAAATAATTGTAATAATGTAGCAATATTGTCTAATGTTAGCAACTATTTTTGATTTAATTCTTGGTTTTCAATAGTAAATTAATTTATCCTCCATTTTCGTGTAACTCTTTAACGTTTAGAGACACATAATAAATGTCGCTTGTCTGTAATTTTAATTGAATAAAATGACTGTACATAATTGTTAGAGTAGATTTACTGACATGATAATTGAGTGTGTAATTGACGATTGCTGATGATAATAAGAAAAATAATGATGATAATAATGCTGAAAATTATGTTGATGATTATAGACGAGCTCCAGGCCGTCGACAGCGACTGGCTCGAGAAATGAGGTCTCCCCGCCAAGAGAGGAGCCAGTTATTGAACCAGTGAATGGTATCGTTCAACCGCCGGTTGTGCCTCCCGCCAACCGCCCCGGTAGAGTTACCAATCAGACCAATTTCCTCCAAAAACTGCTCAAGATAGTATGGAAGCATCCATACGCTTGGCCTTTTTATACTCCAGTCGATGCCAAAAAGCTCAGTTTACCCGTAAGTGCTGCTTCACTTTTCTTTTTTTTCAAACACCATGTTGTAGCCACAAAAATGATATTTTCTAATCATCATTTTTATTTGCTCAACTCACAGGACTACCACGATATCATCAAGAATCCCATGGACATGACCACGATAAAAAAGCGATTAGAAAACAAATACTATTGGAGTGGGAAAGAATGCGTCGCGGATTTCAATTTGATTTTCACCAACTGCTACGTTTACAACAAACCCGGCGAAGACGTCGTTGTAATGGCCCAAGCGGTGGAGAAAGTGTACCTCAGCAAGGTGATTTTTCATTCATAACAAATTTTTTTCCAGGCTAGTGAAGAAGTGTAGAATTATTTACAATTATAAATTGGAGGTATTGGGTCGCAGGCGGATAAAAATACAGGGTAAATTTTTGGTGGGGTTCGCAGGTTAGTAATATGCCAAAGGAAGAGGTGGCAGTGGAACCGCCAGCGCCGAAAGGGCCGAGGGGGAAGAAGGGTCGAGTGGCCGGTGCGAGCGCCGGTGGAGGAACGGGAGCGCCACGTGGACGACCCTCTGCCAACAATGCCAGCATGGCCAACAATTTGACGCCCGCGTCAACGGGCGCCGTTCCTATGCCACCCCTGGGGACTCAGGCCCCCGTCTCGGTACCAGGTAGCACCAATACAACGACCATCACGCCTTCCCAAACGATGGGCGTCGTCAATTCCTTGGTATCGCACAACTCGCTCCCACCTCAGGTAACAACAACAACAACAACAACAACAACAACAACAATAGTAATATATTTTTTATATAATAATATGTATCATGACCAAACAAAAAGTTGATTTTTTGCGCAATCGGAATGATTAATTTAATAAATTCCAAGATTTACACGGGCTGTTGTGACAATCGGTGGAGTCTCAATCCCAATATTATTGGAAAATGTGAAGAATTTTTTTGTTAATGTCACAATTTTTCAGCCCCCGAACGCAATATATTTCTGGAATTTTTCGAGAAATTCTTTAAGAACATAATAACAGAACTTGCCGGAACATATCAATAACAGTAAAGAAAACTCTCGCTCGAAAGTTGAATTCTTTGACTGGAAACGCCTATATTTCGCTGGTTGGTCGTCTCGTATTGTGTTGTGAGCAAATATGAACATGGTATGAAAATGACAGGTAGTCGCCCCGACTTACCATGCGCAAACGTCGATTGATTCGACACCGCAGCCACAACAACAACAACAGCCCCAGTCACAACCGCAGCAACTGCCACCAGCGCCGCCGCAATTGGTCGCAACGGTGGCACCGCCAGCTGCTGCGAGTCCCGCTGTAATGTTGCCCACGCAACACGCCAAAATGAAAAAAGGCGTTAAAAGAAAAGCGGACACGACAACGCCCAACGCGAATTCGTTCGATCCTATGTATTCCAATGCACTCGAACAAACCAAGAATTCCAAACAGCCCACGAGAAGGGAATCGGGTCGGCAAATTAAAAAAGTAAGTTTTACAGTTTTCCTTTTTCCAAATTAAATTTAGATGAAAATTTTAGAGAATAAATCCTCGTTAACATATTGTTTGTAATTTTTTTGCAGCCAATCAGACAAGTGGAAGATGGAATAGCCCCGTTCCACCAAGCCAACATGGCCATGGGAAGCATGGCCCCACACGTATGTAAAATATGCGTACACGCACGCACCCCCCGACCCGAGACACACAACACCCGTTTGTTTTTCTTGTTCTCAGCAGCTGCACTTTTATTATATTTTTTTTTTCTTTCTTTTCCTTTTACTCTCATTTCCAGATTCGCGCAAATTAATCAAATTCAATATGTTGCTCAAATTCCAAACGCTCAAAAATAAACGAAACTGTACTCTATCTTAAACGTTTGGAATTTCAAGCATACAAATCAATGCACATAGCTTGTTTCGCGTAGCACTTGAAAATTAACTCTGTTCACGTTGCAGCCTCAACAGTCAAGTGGAAAATCAAAAGAACAGCTTTCAGAAGCCTTGAAATGCTGCCATGAAATTCTGAAAGAATTGTTCTCCAAAAAGCATTCGGTAAAAATCGAGGATTCTTTTATTTATTTATCTTTCTTGCTATCGTAAGAGATGGGAAATAAGACATTATGATAATAATTGAAATCGGTTTGTTTTCTGTTTTTTTTTCGCAATCATAGGGTTACGCCTGGCCATTTTACAAACCTGTCGATGCTGAACTGCTAGGACTTCATGATTATCACGATATTATCAAAAAACCCATGGATTTGAGCACTGTCAAGGTTATAATTTTTTTTTGTTTTTTTTTTTTTTTATATATATATTGAGAAGCATTGTTAGAGTAAAAAATCCAGTCTTTGGAATTTATGAATTTTTAAAACGATTCCTTTTTATAAACGCAGGACAAACTTTTCGAGTTCCGCGACTATAGAACGGCCCAAGAATTTGCATCAGACATTCGCCTGATATTCACCAACTGTTACAAATACAATCCCCCAGATCACGACGTCGTTACCATGGCCAAAAAATTGCAAGACGTTTTTGAAATGAGGTAATTTGTAATTCAAACTTTGACTAGGGTTGCAATTGTTGACAATGAATAGTAAGTAAACATTAACGAGTTTTTGCGAAAAAGGTTTGCAAAAGTGCCGGAAGACCGCTGCAGCAGCAGTAGCAGCAGCGAGGGAGACGACTCGGACAGCAGTACGGACGTCGAAGTTGAAGTCGAACAGCAAGTCGCCCATTTGCAAAATGAGGTGGGTTTACCCTTGAGGCGGCGGGAGGACATTCATTCTGTTAGAATGAAACATGTTAATGCATACGCGTTGGATGCATATTGCTTGCAGCTCAAGGGCATTCAAGAGCGAATCAATGTACTGGTCGAGAAGAAGAACCAAAAAAAGCGCGGCCGAAAGAAAAAGCCCGAAAAGGCGGGAAAAGCTACCAAGGCGAGCCACAAAAACGCCAATTACATGGGTAGCCATGCCGGCCCAGCGAGCAGCGCTGCTCTCAAAGAGTACATGAAACCGAGTGGCAGCGGAATGCCAAGCGTCGCCGACCCCATTGGACCAAGTGTATCCAACATCGCGCCTGGAATGACAGGTGCGTTTCATTCAAAGTTTTTTATCCAAACTTGCACAATTTGTTGACGAAAGAAAGGTGTTTTGTTTATGATGATGATGAATTTGCAGGGCACCACGCTCCAGCGACCAACGCCAAGAGCAAAGGAAAGGGCAGCAGAGGGCCGAGCAAAGCGGCATCGAACGCGGCGAACCCGACGACGAAAAGATCGAAAGCCAACAGCAGATCGGCGGGGGCGAAGAAAACGAAAGCGGCGAATCAACAGCCGCCTTTGGGCTTTGACTCGGAGGACGAGGAAGCCGCGAGGCCCATGTCCTATGACGAGAAAAGGCAGCTCAGCCTTGACATTAACAAATTGCCTGGTAATGAAAAACATACTAGCCAAAATTAAGCGTCGCGACTTGATGGCAGTGTGCGCACTCCTCACTAACGCTCATAACAACAACAACATGCACCGCGTACCAACATTCATATGCACTGTGTTACACTTGATGTTTCGTGTGTATAGGTAAAATTGCACGCAATAGTAAGGAATCTAAGGAAGATGATGAAGATATCTCATTACTCAGGCAAAGACTTTACAAAAGAGCCTGCTTCTGGGATCAAAACGAAAGTTGGTAGTCGAAGTAGTTGAATTTAACCTGTGATTCATGTTCAATTTAATGTTGGCCAAGTTGGTAAAATTGGTAAAGGGGATCAATCAACTGAGTGTCCAAAAAACATTGCTTACTCGAATTCATCTCTTTCAATAAGTAGTAAAAATGTGTAATTCCTTGATGAGTTACAGTTTATTGTAAATTGAATTGCAGTCAAGTTAAGAAATAGAAAAAGACGTGCTGCAGTAAGTTGTAATTTACGTGTCATAAATGATGAGTAACTAACAAGAGCAATGGTGTGACTAAGCTTATCCATGTCATGTTGGCTTACTAACCACACACTAAACATGCATGCTGCTGTCGTTGGGTCCACGAAAACTCAATCTCATCGAGTGCGTGTGGTTTAATGTTTCTCAGGAGACAGGCTAGGGCGCGTTGTCCACATCATCCAGTCGCGAGAGCCATCGCTGAGAGACTCGAATCCGGATGAAATCGAGATCGACTTCGAGACCCTCAAACCGTCGACTCTGAGGGAACTCGAAAAATATGTGACCTCTTGTCTCAAAAGGAGACAATGTAAGAGCTCTCATGTCAGCTTGTTCTTTTCAATGTTGGAGAATTTTTCTTTTTTTTGTTCATGTTATCTCAAAATATTTTCAATGTTAGAAACTCGCCTAATTTTTTAAGAAAAGGTCATTGTAATGGAAAAAAAAAAAAAAAAATGTTATTTCAACTAGTAACTTTTCTTTTCCAAGTAGATAAAAAAGGCGGCTGCAAGTCGAAAGACGAACAGTTAGCACGAAAAGAAGACATCGAGAAAAGGCTTCAGGACGTGACGGGCCAATTGGGCAACACGAAAAAGACTACCAAAAAAGGTTTGTTTTCAAACGTCTTTCTTCACCTTGATAAATTTTCTCCATTGTTGATTTGAATTTTTTTTCACGTAAATTTCTTTATGAAATTGGTTCATTTCAGCATGTAAATGACTGAAAATCAGCATCCCCAGTGATTTTGATTCTTACAAAAAAAATTCCAATCTTATGAAAAAATGTTGTTTCTTCAAGTTTTTATTTGTTATGAAACAAAAATTTATTATTTTAATAAAAACTGTATAAGAACTGCTGCAAAAAAAAATCACTAAAGAACATTATTCTTCAAGGTTTTTATAAGAATCAAAATTACTAGGGATAGGCAAATTTTGAATTTACGAATTCAAATTTTCTCTACTTGTAATATTTATGATGTATATAAATTTCATATTAATTATTTTTATTAAAATTTGCTACTGTTGATTTGATTTTTTTTTTTATGAAATCGGCTTATTTTAGCATGTAAGTGGCTGAAAATCAGCATCCCTAGTGATTTTTATTCTTGTACAAAAAATTGTTAATTTTTCATAAAAAAGTACTCGAGCCTCGTACATTTTTTTTAAAAAATTTCCAATATTGTAAACGAATCTTTATTTTTATAAGTTTGTGTTTTTTATATAAATTTATTTTAATTAATGTTATATAAAACAAAGTTTATTTAAAAAAAATTGTATAAGAATTACTGCAAAAAATAAAATTTTTTCAAGATTCTTATAAGAATCAAAAGATAAGCAAATTTTCAATTTACGGATTTACATTTTCTCTACTTGTAATATTTATTATATATATTAATTTTAAATTTATTTTCACTACTTTTGATTTGAATTTTTTTCATGTAAATTTCAGCATTAAATGGCTAAAAATCAGTATCAAAAATTTTTGAATATACGAACTTGAATTTTCTTTATGTGCAATACTTATTACACAGTTGGGCATAAAATTGGGACACGGAAAATTTTATGAAAAATGTGTAGGAGAGGGTCCCAATAACGATTCCCAAAAGGATTTTGCAAAGTTAGCTCGCGCCTGCAAGTTTTAAATTTGTTAAACATTTTTTTTTTCTCTGAGCACAAAAACCTCTATTATAGGCCGATTTTATAGAAATTACACTCATATTATATATTTTCTAGGGCAAAAAATCCAATTCCGTCATTATTTTCGTAAAAAAACCAATATTTAAAATTTCGATTTTCTTCCGAATTTAATTAATCGACTGCACCATTTGTCACGCTCGCAACGGGGCACTCAAACTTTGAGTCGACTGCCAGCATGCAACTCAATGCGACTGCAGTGGCCGAGTATAGTGAAAGGTCGGCGCCCCGTTGAGAGCGTGACCAATGGAGCAGTCAATTAATTTTGGAAGAATATCGATATTCTGAAATATTGGTTTTTTTGCGAAAATAATGGCGAAATCGGATTTTTTGCCCTGGAAAGCATATAATATGAGTCTAATTTCTATAAAATCGACCAGTAATAGCGGTTTTTAAGCTCAGAGAAAAAAAATGTTTAAAAAATTTATAACTTGCAAACGCGAGCTAACTTTGCATAATCCTTTTGGGAATCGTTTATTGGGACCCTCTCCTACACATTTTTGATGAAATTTCGCGTGTCCCAATCCGAAGGCCAAATTTTGCCGAACTGTGTTATTTATATTAATTTTCGCTATTGCTGATTTGAATTTCTTTCATTTGAGTTTCTTTATGAAATTGGCATATTTCAGCATGTAAATGGATGAAAATAAGCATAAGAAAATTACGAATTTACGAATTTGAATTTTCTCTACTTGTAATGTTTATAAGGTGTATCAATTGTATATTAATTATTTTAAACTATTTCCGCTACTGTTGATTGGAATTTTTTTTTATGTAAATTTTTGAATGAAATTGACATATTTTAGCATGTAAATGACTGAAAATCAGCATAAGAACATTTTAAAATTTCTCTACTTGTAATAACTCTTATTTATATTAATTTTCACTAGTATTTATTAAAAAATCTTTCATGTAAATTTCTTTATGAAATTGGCAAATTTTGGCATGTAAATGGTTGAAAATTGCAATAAGGAACTTTTGAAGTTACGAATTTGAATTTTCTCTACTTGTCATATTGATTATTTATATTAATTTTCGCTATTGTTGATTCGAGTGCTTTTCAATCAAGCTGAAATAAATTCCAAAAAGAGGTGAACATTTCGACTTTCCCAGTAAATTTGTTTCTTTCGATTTATTAATTACAAATCGTCGACGTTTCGACTCATTCAGAGTCGTCCTTTTCAAGACAGCCTATCACCAATTTGAAGAAAATAAATCAAACTCGTCATCACA
>JAPYZL010118380.1:0-16846 GCA_030522825.1 Platygaster orseoliae
AGATTCGGTATATCTTATAAGTTTTTATAAGTTGACTTATAGAAAAAACTTATAAGATTTTTTTATAAGTCAACTTATAAGATTCAAGATTACTAGGGGGCTTTCTAAAACTTTATTTCTGAAACTCTGGCGGGCATTTTAGATTTTAGAAAGCTTTCAGTACACCTTTTAGATAGACTTTTGAAAACTTTCTGAAAGATGCAATATTTCGTATGAAAGCTTTTATAAATGTTTCTGAAAGGTTACGTGCCATTTCGTTATACCTCATTATTTTCCTCAATATTAAATAATATTTTATTTGCAAATAAAAATTAATTTTAAAGGAATATGGAACATTGCAATTATTTATTTATTATTAATTATTGCTTTATTTATAATATTATATATACATATATATCACATTATAATTGTATAATTATAATTAATGTTTAATTTTTAATTTATATTAATAAATATACAGGGTGTTCTAATCATGGCGGATAAAAAAAACCATGTATTCCTCATGAAATTCTAAGACGATTTTTCCTTCGCCATTTTTTACAAAACTCAAAATCAAAAAAGTTATTCAAGTTTGAAATTTAAACAGTAAATGCACTTTTTCGAGGAGTGGGGATAAAAACTCCGGACCAAACCGTTCCCAAATTTTCTTCAGATTTTTCTGAAATGAAAAGTTCTTTGCCACTTTTCACAAAACTCAAAATGAAAAAAGATATCCTAGTTTGAAGTCTGAGAAATCTGATTGATCGAAACTTTTAACTCGAATATCTTTTTTAATTTCGAGTTTTGTGGAAAGTGACAAAGGACTTTTCAACTTAGAAAAATATGTAGAAAATTTGGGTAAAGTTTGGTCCGTGGTTTTTATCCCCACTCTTCGAAAAAGTGCATTTATTGTTTAAATTTCAAACTTGAATAACTTTTTTGATTTTGAGTTTTGTAAAAAATGGCAAAGGAAAAATCGTCTCAGAATTTCATGAGGAATACATGTTTTTTTTTATCCGCCATGACTGGAACACCCTGTATATTTTTATATATTAAATAATTATTGACAAAATACCGAATTTTGAATATTGAAAAAATACGGTTACATACTCAGAAAAGATATTGAAATATTTGCCATTCAAGGTTACACATTTAAAAATCCTTTAATTCATACAAATTCGGTTGAAATTAAGGCAATAATAAAAATTAACGATAAAATTTCATAGCATTCGTTAGAGACGTGGAAAATCTCTCAAAACTCTAGAAATTATTAAATTTCTAAAACTTTGACTTGAATATTCATTCAGTTCGAAGATCAATTCCCGAACCTTTATCACAGGAATATTTATATAAAAATTGATTGGTTACGAATTCATTGACTTACTAAGCTTTAAGAATTCTGAAAATTCTCAAATTGAGATTCTAATTGCTTTTCAACAATTATTCTTAAACATTGACGAAAATTGGATAGACAATGAAATTTCCATACATTACACGAGAATTTTCTAATCACTCGAATTCGAAAACATTTTTCCCATAATCAATACTCTGAAATTCACATGTTCAGAAATTATCATGTCTACAAATTTAGAAATTTTCAGAATCAGAATTGTAGATTCAGCATTGAAAATGCTATAGAAAATTTCGATCTTTTCATTCTCAATAGTTAATTAGAAAATGGACAATCAAAAGTTCTTCAATGATAAAAAACTTTCTCAACTCACACGATTCTGAATTGTACGAGTTTCAAAATGCCAACGGATTTTTCATTAGTCCTCATATATTGACATTTACTGTCACGCGCTTTCATTCATTTAAATTAACAGAATTACAATTTTTTCGTAGACCAAAACAAGATGATGAATTTCCAACCAGTTTTGACTGTCGCTCAAGAGGCTTTTTCATGTTTGGTGGTCTTGGGAATATCTGTGATCTATATTTTGGAAGCGATTGTGATGGCTTTCGTGCCCCAAAAGTATAGAAAAAAAAGCGTGAAAGGCGAAGTAGCTTTAATAACAGGAGGCGCCGGTGGAATTGGCAGATTAATCGCTGTCAAATTGGCAAAACTTGGATGTAATATCGTCATTTGGGACATTAACAAAGAAGGTATAGTTGCAGAAATTGATGAATGAACTTATTCCTAGCAGTTTTTTCTTACAATCATCCTCTTTGTTTTGATTTTTGAAAGTTCTTATTTCTTCAGAAGTAAATTTTGAGATCAATTCTTTTCAAAACATTTTCAATCCAGCTTACGAAAAAAGTACAACATTTTTTCATTCTTCTCATGAGTACTTCACCAAGTTCATTTTTTTTCTCTCCGGAAACCACTTTCCTATTCCAAAGCTTATCTCGAAAAAATTTCAGGGATGGAAGAAACGAAGAGGCAAGTATTAGAATACGGTGTCAAATGCTGGGGTTATCCGTGCAATATCGCTGACAAAGAAGAGGTTTACAAAAATGCAAAGGCAGTCAAGGTTGAAGTTGGCAACGTGAGTGCCATATAAATTTGCGCTAGTGGAGTGTGCGCCCGCGTGAATTATGTATATTCGGTTTGCGCAAACTAAACCACGTTTACCGCAAACCTCCTTCATTACGGTCGCCATCGAATTCATTTTCTTATCAGACGACATTTTTTGTTATTATAGGTAACCATATTAGTGAATAACGCCGGTTACGTTTATGGCGACACATTTTTGAACATTCCAGACGACGAAATTCAGCGGACATTCAATGTAAACATACTTTCCCAATATTGGGTAAGAGCACACATTCTCCCTTCTTGCGTAATTTATTGTTTTTGGAATGAGAAAGATTTCGGGATGAATTATCGGTTTCTGGAATCATCGGATGTAGGGAAATGGCAAAATAGACTTGGGTTTTAAAGAAAATGGTTATTGCATTTAATCATGAGAATTTAAAAGATCTTGATGAATTTTTTATGCATTTTACTAGATCTATTATAAGTTTCAGATTTTTTATTGATTTTTACTATGGATTTGAATAAATCGATAACTCAATACAAGAGAATTTAAATGCATCATAATAGAATTATAAACTTGAGTAGATCTTCTGTAGATTAAATTATACTATCCGAAGATTTATTAATAATTAACCATTTTTATAGAGTCAATCTTGAAAAGAGTTCAATTTTGTATGAATCTGAAAAAATCTAATTGGATTTCCAGTTAGAATCCAATTGGAGAAATAGTCAATTTTCCAATCGGGCGAGTAAATTGGCTAGTTCAATTGGAAATCGAACTCGATTTCTAGTTGAGATTCCAATTGGATTTCTTTTGGGGAAACTTAAATGAAATTCCAGTCAGAAATCCAAGAGGATTTTTAGTTAGACAAGACAATCAGGTAAGTAAATCGGCTAGTTCAATCATAAGTTCAATTGGAATTCTAGTTGGATTTCCAATTGGATTTCTTTAGAAGAAACCTAAATGAAGATTTAGTTGAAAATGTTGTTGGGTTTCTAATTGAACTACCCTGCTAAAAAAATCCAATTGGATTTCTAGTTGGAAACCAATCGGATAAATGGTCAGTTTTCCGATTGGGCGAACCAACTGGTTAGTCCAATTGGAAATCTGAAAAGATTTCAACTTGGAAATTCACTTGGATTTTCAATTGAATTTTCATTTAAGGTTTTTCAAAAGATATCCAATTGGATTTCCCAGTGGAAATCTTGTTGGATTTCCAACTAAAAACCCACTTGGATTTTTAACTGGGAATCTTGCTGAACTTCCAATTAGAGAACTGACCATTTCTTCAATTGGATTTCCAGTTGGTTGGAATTTAATTAGATAAATAATCAGTTCAGGCCCGTGCGCAGGATTTACCGTTGGGAGGGGGGGGGGGGTGGTATGAAAATATGACGTCTAAAAAAAAGGGTCGTCAAACTTTCAAATTTGATGTTTAAAAAAAAGGTTGTCAAACGATTTTGACCCTGATTTCTAACAAAAAAACTGAAACAACCCCCCCCCCCTGCGCACCGGCCAGGGCCAGTTTCCCAATTGGGCGAACCAACTAGCTATTCCAATTGGAAATCTAATAAGATTAAAACTTGGAATTCCACTTGGATTTTCAATTGCATTTTCATTTAAGTTTCTTCAAAAGAAATTCAATTGGATTTCCAACTACAAATCCACTTGGATTTTCAACTGGAATTTCATTTGGGTTCCCCAAAATAAATCAAATTGGATTTCCAAGTGAAAATATTTTTGTATTTCTAACTATAAATTCACTTTTATTCTCAACTGGATTTCCAATTGGAAAACTGACTATTTCTCCAATTGGATTCCAACAAGAAATCCAATTGGATTTTTCAGTAGGGTAGATAGTTGACTCGCTCAATCGGAAAACTGACTATCCCTCCAATTGGTTTTTCAGTTGGAATCTATTTGGAATTCCATTTCGCGAAACAGACAGTTTTCTAATTGGGCGAGCCAATTGGCTGGTTCAATTATAAATCCAACTAGATTTCTAGTTGGATATCCAATTATATTTCTTTTGGAGAAACCTAATTGAAATTCTAGTTGAAAATCTTGTTGGATTTCCAATTGGACTAGACAGTTGCCTCGCCCAATCGGAAAACTGACCATTTCTTCAATTGGATTTTCAGTTGGAATCCAATTGGAATTCCATTTCAAGAAATAGTCAGTTTTCCAATTGGGCGAGTCATTATCTAGTTCAATTGGAAATCCAATTGGATTTCTTTCGGAGAAACATAAATGAAATTCCAGTCGGAAATTTCGTTCGATTTCCAATTGGACTAGACAATTGGCTTGCTCATTAGAATAGGAAAACTAACCATTTCTCCAATTATATTTCCAATTGGATTTTTTCAGTAGGTAAATGTAATGGTAAAAGTGAAGCAATCGTGAGTTTCATCCTAAAAAATAGTGAAATTACGTTTTTTTGGTTCAGTTTTGATTCTAATAGATTTCTGATTTTTATGAAGATTTTAATTTTCAAATTAGTTTTCGTATACCTACGTGATGCGAAATTCAGCATGTGATTGAAAATGTTTTTTTTTCCTCAGATCGTCAAATCCTTTTTGAAAGACATGATCAAAGATAATCATGGTCATCTTGTTACCGTGGCCAGTTTGGCTGGAATGATGGGTACTTACAATTGCACTGATTATTCGGCGACAAAATTCGCTGTTATTGGGTTCCATGAGAGTCTTTACATGGAGTTGAAGGTAGAAAAATGCAAAGAAATTTATAATCTCAATCTAATTTCAACTCGAAATTGGATGTTCGTTACATTGAATCTCCAATACTTTATCTTACTATACAGATAATAAATTATAACTCAAAAAAGTAAAAAGTTTTTAGAAAATAGAACATTTTTAGAATAATTTGTGACATTTTTGCATTTTACAATACAAAGATCACAGAAATCTATAAATTTTAAGATTATCCACGCGAATTCAAGAAATTTGTTCTAATCATGTAATAATTTTTTTGTAATTTATTCAAAGCTTTTCTCATAAATTTCTAAAATATTCTGACGATGTTAAATTTGGGAAAATAGCTTGATGATTTTGTTTTTTTCTTTAACTCTAAAATATTTTATGGTAATCGTGAAATTATTTCTTAACTTCAAGACCTTACGAAGTGTTTGCAGCAATTCAATAATCATCAAATATTGTTTGATCTTTAAGATTTTATTTCATATTTACTCTCCTCGTTAATTAAAACTTTATTAACTATTAAAAAAAGTTCCCAATACATCCCTCGTACTTTTGTTTACATGAGATTGACATGCAAACATTTTAAGCAAATGTTACAAAAAATCTTATGTAAAATAGGCATGTTGCACAGTTTACACCATGTTTGCAAAACGTTTGCGTAATAATGCCTTCTCAAAATCTGAATTATACGATTGAATACAATAACTGCATACTTTTTTCAAGGCTTCTGGTCATAATGGAATCAAAACCACGCTGATTTGCCCTTATTTGATTGATACAGGAATGTTCAATGGCGTTACACCAAGGTCAGTTATAGAATCATAAGTTGAATATAATTCAACACAATATTCAATCTAATAATGGTCAATTTGTTCTAGGCACCTGGCGCCGCTCGATCCGAATTATGTAGCGGAAAAAATTGTTTCAGGTATACTGACAAACGAGGTCACAGTGATCATTCCAAACTTTGCCAAATACGCGCTTGCCTTAAAAAAGTAATTTTATTTAATGAATTATTTTAACGACTTTCAAAAATTTCAAGCTGTTTTTTGAATGACGTTGGGATCAATCTTTAAAAAATGATTTTCTGTTATTTACCTTATTTCTTTTAGCCTGCTGCCTGCAAAATCATACTGGTCGGTGGTCCACGGAATCGTCAAAGCGCCGCAGTCTATGATGACATTGCGCTCAAAGAGAACAAAAGAAAATGGTTATGACCAAACGGAAAACTTGAAAAAAAATGGAATTTTCTCAGACATAAGATATAGCGAGAAATTGAAATGATTTGACCTAAAGTTGCTGAAATTGAAGCATAAATGATAAAAAAACTGCGCAACAATACAAATTATTTTTATACTATGAATTTGTTTTTCGATGTTCTTTTCAAGTAATTAAGAAAGTTAATTTTAAGTCCTAGTTTTTTTCAAATAATTTTTTTTCTTTCATAACTAGCGAGATTTGTTCCTTCGTCAACCACAGCTTTAATCAGATTTAAGAACTTGAATTTAGTTTAGAGCTTAGAAAAAACTTAAGTATGATACTCATGTAGGATCGTCGATAGAAATAAAATATTGTTCAAAATGTCTTTTTGATTTTTTATTTTTCAAATATTTACAAAAATCTTGGAAAAAAAGTGTTTTTCAAGCTATGAGAAAAGATCACAGTAAATCGTAAAAATAATCTAAGCCTTGACCAAGCTCCCAGATGGAAATCCCGATTCTCAATTCTTTCGCGAGGTCGATTCTGGATTTAATACTGTGCAATGTGGGAAAAAATACGTATCCACGGTTTTCCGTTGACCTGAAAGAGTTTTTTTTATGAATTTCTTAAATAATTAGCACATTTTATTACAAAAAACTTCAAGGTTTTTATACTAATATTCATGATTTTGGAAGTTTGTTATTTTCCTAAAGTTTCAGGCAGGTAAATACTTAGAATTTAATGTTACAAATTAATGATGTTAATTTTTACTGTTTTTATTAAATTTTTGAATTTTGAGTTCAAAAACTTATCTTACGTATTCAGGGCCAGATTAAGGAATTTGGCGCCCATAAGCAGTTGCAAAAATTGTCACCCCAACCCCCCCCCCCCCGCCTACCTTATCCGAAGAAAAATTTTAAAGTTTAGGAATTTAGAGAATCACATAAATTTTGAGTCTTCTATATGAATTTAAAAAAATCACAAAAGAGGGAAAAAGTAGAAAAATCGTAAATATGTGAAAATTTGGAAAGTTTGGAAATTCAGATGTTTTGTAAAACTTAGTTTTCTCAAAATTTACACTTTTTAGAACATTTCAGCAGATTTTGTTATTCCATCATAATTTCATAAATTTTTCTCGCTCTGGGAAAAGCGTAAATAATTAAAATTTTGAAATTTCCGAGAAGATTGACATTCTTAAATTTTACCAAATGTTGTAAAATTCAAATATTCAAGCAATTTTCAAAATTCTAGAAATTTGATTGATGGAGAAAATTCAAAAATTTGTCAGACATTTGAAAATTTCGCAGATGGCAAGAATTTCAATATTGAAAAAATTCACTCATTTTTATCAATATCATTCATAATCTTCAATGATTACTAGAAGTCATAAATTTCGTCATAAATTCGTGAAAATTTAGAACAATCTAAAATTTCAATCTAAAATTTTTGCAAACGATAGGACTTTCGCAAAATTTGTTAATTTTCAATTATAGTTTGAAAATGTTTGGAACTAGAAAATTTTTAGATTTTTGAAAATTCTAAACGTTTTGAAAATTTGCAACAAAAAATAGTCGAAAAAATTTATTTATAATTATGTTGAAATTTATAAATTATAAAATAAAGACGTTTCGACAATTTCAGCAGCTTTATTTAGAAAATGTCAGTTTTTTCGTACATTCCGACAAAACTTGAAAAATGTTGAAAATTTCGGAGATTGCAAAAATTTCAATATTGTAAAAAATTCACTCATTTTTATCAATATCATTGATAATCTCCAATGATTACTAAAATTCAGAAATTTCGTTACATTTAGAACATTTTGCAAACGATAGAACTTTTGCAAAATTTATGAATTATCAATAATAAAAAAATGCTCGGAGTTGGAAAGTTTTAAGATTTTAAAAAATTGTGAGCTTTTCGAAAATTTGCAACAAAAAATAGTCGAAAAAATTTATCGATAAGCATGTTAAAATTTAGATATTATTAAAATAAAGACGTTTCAAAAATTTCGGCGATTTCATTTCGAAAATTGAAGTTATTCTGAACATTCCGACAAAATTTGAAAAATGTACAAAATTTTGGAGATTGTAAAAATTTCAATATTGTTAAAACTCACTCATTTTTATCAATTTCATTGATTATCAATATCAAGATTATCAAGATTATCAATATCAAGATTATCAAGATTATCAATATCAAGATTATCAAGATTATCAATATAAGATTATAAGATTATCAATATCATTGATAATCTTCAATGATTACTAAAATTCAGAAATTTCGTCACATTTGAAACATTTTGCAAATGACGGGATTTTCGAGCAAGTCATAAATTATCAATAGTTCAAAAATGCTTGAAATTGGAAAATTTTAACATTAGGTAATGTTAAAAAAATTCGGAAAGTCGGACATTTGAAAATTCCGAAGATTGCCAAAATTTCAATATTGTAAAAATTCACTAATTTTTATGAGAATCATTTAAAATCTTCAATGATATCTCAAATTCAGAAATTTCGTCACATTTAGAACATTAAATTTGTAAAACAATAAAACTTTCGTGAAATTCATAAATTTATCTATCGTTCAAAAGTGCTTGGGATTGGAAAATTTTAATATTTTCGAAAATTGTAAGCGTTTTGAAAATTTGCAACAAAAAATAATCGAAAAAATTTATTGAAAAGCATGTTAAAATTTAGAAATTATAACAATAAAGACGTTTCGACAAATTCAGCAGTTTTTTTGAGAAAATTTCAGTTATTCCGAACATTCCGACCAAATTTGAAAAATGTCGAAAATTTTGGAGATCGCAAGGATTTCAGTATTGTAAAAATTCACTCATTTTTATCAATATTATTCACAATCTTCAATGATTACTAAAATTTAGAACTTTCGTCACATTTAGAACATTTTGCAATCGATAGAACTTTCGCAAAATTTATGAATTATCAATAGTTAAAAAATGCTAAGAATTGGAAAGTTTCAAGATTTTTTTACAATTGTGAGTGTTTCGAAAATTTGCAACAAAAAAGTCGAAAAAATTTATTGATAAGTAAAATTTGCTATTAAAATTTAGTGATTATAAAAATAAAGACATTTTGATCATTACAGCAGTTTTATTTAGAAAATTTCAGTTTTTCAGAACATTTCGACAAAGTTTAAAAAATGTCAAAAATTTTGAAGATTGAAAAAATTTCAATATTGTTAAAATTCACTCATTTTTATCAATATCATTAATAATTTATCAATAGTTCAAAAATGCTTGGAATTGGAAAATTTCGCAAGAAGTTTTCGCAAGAGTTCGCAAGAATTTCAATATTGTAAAAACTCACTCATTTTAATCAATATCATTCATAATCTTCAATGACGACTGAAATTTCGTAACATCTAGAATATTTTGCAAACTATAGGACTTTCGCGAAATTTATAAATTATCAATAATATAAAAATACTCGGAGTTGAAAAGTTTTAAGATTTTCAAAAATTGTAAGCTTTTCGAAAGTTTGCGAAAAAAATAGTCGAAAAAACTTATGAATAATTATGTTAAAATGTAAAGATTATAAAAATGAAGATGATATTCGAAAATTTCAGTAATTTTATTTCGAAAATTTAAGTTATTCTGAACAATCCGACAAGATTTAAAAAATGTCGAAAATTTTGGAGATGTTGACCGTCTTTTATATGAACCTAAAAATGAAAATTTCCAATCCTGTAGAATTCGTTAATCTTATTCAAATTATAAAAAGTTTCTAATAATGTATTATGAAATACAAATTATTAATTACCATTTTCAATTAGAAGATTTACTCATTATACTATCAAAGTTGCTATTATGTTGCAATGTTATCATGAAACTAATTTATTATGTTGCTACATATACCAACAAAATAAGCAGAGAATCCTCACATCAGTTATTTAAACATTGACATTTCTGCTAAATTTAAGTTTCTCACAGCTAAAACAAATTTTGAAAGTTTTCATAAAAATTTGTCTCTTCGGTAAATCCGGCCCTGTACGTATTTCTCGATTAATGGAATCGTTTTTCTCACCTAACTTCGAAAAAATGCTCTTTGCTTTCTTCGTCCCAATCCAATTTCCCTTTGTGTTCCTGCAAAAGCTCCAAATATTTGCTACCAATAATTGGTCCACCACCTTGTGGTGTGTAATGATTCCCATAAAAATTCATTCCCATCAGAATCTTCCTTCTTCTAATATCGATTTCTTCAGGGACCAAATACTCTACGCACTCTCGAATCCAGTCGAAAGGACTGTTTGGTCCCGGATGCTGGATGTTCGAATAATCGTACGTCATTAACGAAAAACCCGTGACGAGAGGCTCTAAATTATCGAAATGTTTTTTACTGAAGATTGGCTCACGAGTTCTGTAAATTAATGTTTAAGAAAAAATTTGAATCAATAAATGCACAACTTCCATCATTTAGTGATTTGTTAAAATCTTCAACTACATTATGGTTTTTAATTTTTTTAACTAATTGAAACTTGAACGTGAAATAACGAAGTTAATTTCTGAATTATACCCTCGTTTTGGAGGAATGGCCAGAACGATGTCCAAGCCCTTGCGATTCAATTTTTGAATTAAATTTTCTACAATTATTTCTGTATTTTCTGTGCCACTGATGTACGCCAACGAATTCCAAATTTCTAAAACGTAACCATCGAATCCATGTTCCTAACGAAACAGGAAAAATTTAGTACTTATTTTTTATACAAACATTGTAAAATTTGATGCTAGTTCCGATGTTAGATAACAAATAAAGCACAACATGCAGTGTAAATACTGGATGAAATTTTCCAGTTGAATACAATTCTGTAATTTTTTATCCTAGTGTTTTCGAATATTTAATTTTTAAGTCTAGAATTCTATGGATTAATAATTTATAATTTCAAGAATAGTATTCAGAGTTCCAGAATATTATCATGTAGTTTATAAGAATAACCCTAATAGTGATGTTGATTCTTATAAAAACCTTATGAAAATTTTGAATAAACATTTTTATAAAGTCGACCTTATACAATTTTTAGAACAAAATTTTTTTTTTATAAAGTGACCTGATAAAAACTTCATGAAAAAATTTTTTTTATAAAGTTCTGTTTTTTGCAGAAATTGCTGTACAAATATTTTTTTTCATAAAATTTTTTAAGATTTACTTACCTATAAAAAGACATTCTTAGAAAAAAAAATCAAAAAATGGTTTTTAAATAATTTAAAGTAATTTTAAAGGTTTTAGGTGAAGTTTTAATAATTTTAGGTAGTTTTTATAAGATTGGAAAGTTTTCTATGAAAATGTCAAATTTTATAAAAAAATATGATGTAAAATTTTTTATTAAACTGTCTATTTTTTATAGAAAAAAATTTGTGTATAAAGTTTTTATAAGGGCACTTATTTACAAAAAATTTTTTTTCATAAAAATTCCATAAGGTCGATTTTACAAAAAACGGAATTCTTATAAAAAACTTTTTTTTATAAAAATTTTGTCTTTTTTTATAAATATCAAAATCACTAAGAAAGTTTCACAAAAACCTGCAAAATAAGTTTAATAAAACCAGTAAAATACGGTTAATAAAAACCAGTAAAATAATAATGATAATAATAATATAATAAAAGGCAGTAAAAATTCAATCATGTTTTCTTACTTGTGCCAGTCTTACTAGTTTTCCAATCAGTATATTGACATATTTGTCTAATGGCCACAGCAAATCCAAATGATCTACTGACCAGTGTTCGAACAGTATTCTTGGATAAACTGGAAACAAAAATGAATACTTAATTACTTATTCTATTTATTTATTTATCCATTTATATAAATTTTCAAACTTAGTCTAAAAAATATTCTCGATAACTGTACGGTTTTCTCTAATTAACTATGACCAATAATTAGAGTTACCAATTAGATTTTCGCAACCGGATTTAGTGCAACTTGTGTGAAATTTTCAAATTAAAATTTCTCAAAATCTATCCTACAGTTGATTAAAAAATTTCTCACTTTTGATAGAATGTTTCGATTTATCCAAAGCACGAATTTCTTTGACCCATTCAGGTTTAAAATCGTGTGTGGCTGGATCTTTTAAGAAGTTTTCAGCATTTATAGTCAGCCAAATGGGAGAGACCATAGTGAATTTTCCATGAAAAGTTTTGGGTATTTCGTAACCTCCTCCATTCCACTGTAAATATTATTTTCTATCAATAATATATTAGTATATAATAATAATATATAATTTTCTATAATACAAGGTCTGAAAGTGGTCTTTTTTACCCTAGGGTAAGTAAAATTGGCAAACAACCTGAAACATACCCGTAGGGAAAAAAATAAATTATGCAATACGGTGCTAAGCAGTCTTTTTTTTGCTCGAATAATGTTTCGATACTCGTTTTTGACGAATTTCAAAACCTTCCTTTCGGTTTTAACTCAAGGTTTCAAAACCTCGTATTGAACATTATTGTCGCAGGTAAAAAAAGACTGCTTTTAGCCGCTTGATGCATAATATACTATTTTAAATATATACCACCCTGATGCTCAGGATAATCCTGAAAATTAAGTATTTTTTGATCTGAGTTTTTCAAAGTTACTTTTACTGTATAAAAAGTATCAGAAATCCTAAAATTTATTAGGGATCGCAAAAATTCTTACGATGAATTCGTAAAATTTTATTAAGTTTAAAAGATCAAATGTAAAACCATCGAGAATTTACCCTTTTTTTCGAAATCATCAGTCTGAGATTTTTTCTCTAATTTCAATATGTTGCAACTGCCATGTATTATTTATTAGTGTAAAACTAAAAAATTCGTTTTCTATAACACTCAGAAAATAATATCTGATTTAAAAAAAAAAATTTTTTTCGTCAGAAAACATCATTTTCGAATGAAATTGCACAGAAGAAATATGCGCAATTTGATTTTAAAGTAATTCGTTTGAAATGTTTTGTATGAATTTAAATCGGTATTTATAAATGATTTTCATATTTTAATTTTTCTCATCAGGCTTCTCAATAATCTTATTTTGTTGACAGAAAAAAAAAATTGAAGAAGCTTTTTTTACAAGAATGAATTTCTTACAATAAATAAAAGTTATCATTTCAAGTCAAGGTCGACTATTCTCCGCGTACTCATGAGCTTAAAATAATGAACGTTATCAATATTTTCAAGTTTCTAGCTCCGTTAAAAAAAAAAGAGAATATAACTTTGTTTCTTAAGACATGCATATCAATTTCAACATAAATGATAAAAAACCAAAATAAATTAAATTTAAAGGAATATAAATAAATTACTCGGTTGCTTTTTATAGCTTTTATTACTGTTGAATTTTGTAAAATAATCATAAAAATAAATTAAAGGTTTGTTGAATACATATGGCAATTTCTTACTTTATTCTAATTTTTCACACAAAACACGAATACAGTAAAATTCTAGTATTCCTCAAAAAACTGAATGAATTTTTTGAGAGAAATCAAGAAATTTTTTTAATTCATTCATTTATTCATGTATTTATTTAACAATTTTCAACAGGCTTGTTTAGCCCACTTATACAACAATTTTATAATAGCGATAAACATCTCTAACGTATATACAATTATTTAATTTACTTTATTTATTTATTTAATTTACTAGAGATTTTTATATTTTCATGAAATATTGGATTAGATATTATTATACAGGGTGATTCAACATGACCTCAGCACCCGAAAAATTTAGATTTCTTGTAAAATTCTAAGACAATATTTCCTTTGCCACTTTTTCCAGAACTCAAAAATAAAAAAGTTATTTAACTTTGAAATTTAAACAATAAATTCACTTTTTCAACAAACGGTGATAAAAACCAGGGACAAAACTCTACCGAAATTTTCTTCATATTTTTCTGAGTGGAAAAGTCCTTTGCCAGTTTTCCACAAAACTCAAAATCAAAAAAGATATTTGAGTTACAAGTTTCGACCAATCAGATTTCTCAGATTTTAAACTTGAATATCTTTTTTGATTTTGAGTTTTGTGAAAAGTGGCAAAGGACTTTTCAACTCAGAAAAATATGAAGAAAATTTGGATAAAATTTGATCCGTGATTTTTATCCTCACTTCTCGTAAGAGCGCGTTTATTTGTTTAAATTTCAAACTTGAATAACTTCTTTGTTTTTGAGTTTTGCAAAAAGTGGTAAAGGAAATATGGTCTTAGAATTTCACAAGGAATCTAAATTTTTCGGGTGCTCAGGTCATTTTGAATCACCCTGTATAATATGTAATATAATATTTATTTAGTAACTTAATAATTTATTCAATAGCTAACAAATAAATAATTATTTATTTAAAAGCTTATATAATATAATAATATATTATATTATTATTAGAAAATATTATTTCATTAGGATTCAAGCGTCTGGGTACTATTAAAAAAATTTCTGTGAAATCTTCATGAAATTTCTAGTTTCCAAAGTAATCCTGTTTTAATTATTTTAGGCAATTCATTTTTTCTTCCTACAATAAATTTGTGAGCTTATTCTCTAAGTTTCTTTCAACGAGAATCCTGCAAATCAAACTGTAAAGTGAAATTTCACTTGTACTGGTGTATGATTTCACTCCAAAAAAGTTTGATTTGCAAGATTTTTACTTGAAGAAGTTTTATACAAATTTGTAAGATCTATGAGATTTTCTTAATTTTCTTTCAACTTACTTTAAATTTATATGACCCTATAAAATCAACAATTTAAAATATGTATACAATAACAAATTCCCAATAAAAGGTCACCTGAAGATCAATAGAACCTCAAAACTTTTCAGAGGATTCAATTTTTGGAACATTTAAAAAAGTTTGTTAGAAATATGTTAAATCCTTACAAAAATCCTAGCTTTATAAGATGAAGTAAAATTGTACGCAGATTTTTTTTTATTATATCACATTATAATTTCATAAGTAATCCTAAAGTCTAAACTGTAGTTTTACAGATACTTGTCGAAATTCAATAAAAATCTGCAAACCCCTCACAAAATGCTTTATTCTCATGAGATGACATTATTAAGTTCTCAGGAAAATTTTTTAATCTCTGAAAGTGACTGTATAAGTGTTTGTAAAGTTACTCAAGTTTATTATACGTTTTTTAAAAATATGAAGGGCCTTCACGAGTTCCCAAATCATAGATTACAAGGAGGAAAACGTCCTCATGAGTATCTCATTAACATTAGAATTGTGAACCAAAAAAAAAATGTTATATGCTACATAGATTTATGTGAGGAACGAGCAGTAAATACACAATTTATTCTCTAATCTAACAATTGTTATTAATAAAAAAATGATGACTTTGACTTAAAATTTCACTCACCGGTGTAATGTAACCGAGGACATCTCCCAAAAACTGTCTCTTATCAGTATGTTTGCAATAAATTCCATGTTCTCGTAGAATATCAACTGCTGTTACATTTTGACTAACTAGGCCTCTCTCGATTACAGTTTTAAACGTAGTTCCTTTCTGTAAATCCAATATCATAAAATTAAAAACTCAATAATCACAAGCTACTTGCAGTAAATGTTATAACATGAACATTAATTACCTTACTAGTTATTTTTTCTTTCTTGCTTTTTTTATTCTTGCTATCTGGCGATATCGTGCTCCATGTTCTTGTTATTTCACTGAGAAATATTAACCCGAAAACTATAAATAACACTAGTTTCATGCTTTGGAAAAAAGATGATGTTTCAGTCAAAATACTGCAAAATACTGTACACTTGTATGAATATATACAACCGGTTTCACTGTGACTTCTAGCGACTACTAAAAATGACAGCTGATTGCAGCTGATTGTACACGTTGTACACAAATTGAAATGAATCGACGTGTACTCCTTCTGTCGATATACTAGTTTTCTATAATTTTGCAGTTAGTATATCAATGTTTCATAATTCTGCATTCAATTTCTATAGAATCATCAATTCATACATTTTTATGATGAATACCCTACTGAAAAAATCCAATGGAGAAACGATCAGTTTTCCAATTGGATTTCCAGTTGAAAATACAATTGGATTTCCAGTTGGAAATCCAACAAGATTTTCAGTTGGAAATCTAATTGCAAGTAGATTTATTTTAGGAAAACTTAAATGAAATTCCAGTAGAAAATCCAATTGTTTCCAGTTGGAAATCCAACAAGATTTTCAGTTGGAAATCTAATTGTAAGTAGATTTCTTTTAGGAAAACTTAAATGAGATTCCAGTAAAAAATACAATTGGATATCCACATGGGAACCCAAGTGGATTACTTTTGGGAAAACTTGGATGAAATTCCAGTTGAAAATCCAAGTGGATTTCCAGTTGGAAATCTAAGAGGAATGTAGGTGAAATTAAGTAATTAAGTATTCAATAAGTCAAGTATAATCATGTGTTATGGATTTATTGTGAGTTATTTCCATTATGGATGGACGGAGCTGCGCTTGCGTTGATGTTGTGTGTGTGTGTGTTGTGATTGTGTGAGACG
>JAPYZL010118398.1:0-16666 GCA_030522825.1 Platygaster orseoliae
GCTGAACAAATGCAAACAGCAAGAAGAAATAACCCAATGGCACACATCACGTTGTTATTACGGCCCACAGTAGTATTGCAATAAAGTAACACACGTTTTGGAGTTTAGAGAGAACTGGTAGCTCTGTTACGTGAGTTGTGATTTATATACTGCCGTATCTCATTTTCTTTAAATTATTGCGAGAGACGTAAAAAGTATTTTTAGTTTTACAATGACTTTATCGTATTAATAAACGTAATATTGAGATTGTTGCAGCATTTCCGCTGGTACATTGTATCAATATAACAATAGCACTTTTGAAACAATTTCGTGATTGTTCTTATTCCGCTTAGGGAAGTCCAAGGAAATGTTTTTTGAATGAGACACTAATCATTGAAAAACAGTTCAGGAAATAACATATTTCTACACTAATGTGAAAAGTTTTTTTAACGATCTGAGAGTTGCATCGCGAGCCGAAGGCTAGTGTTGTAATTAGATGAGTTGAAAAAAACTTTTTTACTCAAATTTTTTCACGTAAGCCAATAGTCATATTAGTAAGCCAAAACTCATAAATGTAAGTTTTTTCTACTCTTTCAATTATTTCATTCTAAGACCGCTGGAAAATTTTTTATAAGTAATCATATTTTGATACTAATTATAAAATTTTATGCACTTTTTGAATGAGCTCTACGTTTAAATTTAGATTGCAACAGAGTGAGCACGAAAACGCCAAAACATACAATACATGCAGTACCTAGAGGTTTATTACACTAACAGTTTATTCGTGTACAATATTTAGTTAACCGTAGCTCAAGTACGTGATAAAGTGCGTTGAAATCGTTGAAATGAAAAAAAGTACGTGATAAAATGCGTTTATTATCGTTTAACATATAATAATAATCTTATAAAAAATATTACATTCAATATGCTATCTCATTGTTTGACGAAAATTTCTCAAAATCATAGAGTATCATAATTTTAATTGAAAAAAAGTGTATTTCAGCTTTGGCCTAATAATATAATCAGGTACTGTAGTTGAAAAATTGGTTTGTTGTCTCTCTCATTATGAAAGTTTAGTCATTTTTGGCGACCAAAAAAAATCTTGAAACAAATTGTAATCTCTCAACCAGTTATCACTTGTGAATGAACCACTTGCCATTTTTAAAGCATTGTTTTATAGCAAGATATTACGGAGTAAGTATGTACGATGAACTCATTATAACGCGTAAAAACCCGAAAAAAAAACCTATCGATAAAAAAATATCTTCTTCTAATTCCTTTTATTTCCTGATAATGATAACTGTTTGAGCCAAAAAAGACGAACAAAAATTTGGTTTCAATGAAGTTTTCAATTCTTGGAAAAATTTTGTTCTTGGATTTTACTTAAGATGTCTTAATGTATAAATCATATAACTTATATTCTTTCTCACGACATATAAATTTACGCGTAAAATGAACGAATTCACGATGGATTAAAAAAAGTTTCTCATTCTAAGAAATTTCAACCCCCCCTCCCCCCCAAAAAATATTAGAAATATTAACAATGAGCTAATTCATGTTTTTTATCTTTAATGAAAAAATTTTGACCGTGAACATAGTGACAATCTCGTATTATATTCTCTGCCAAATCCACCTCCTTGTTAATATGTCCACAAATGAGAGTTCTGAAATCAACCGAGGTAACTCTCAAGATAATTGTTAAGTTATTTAAAAAATAACTTAACGGTATTTTAACCATACGTTTATGAACATGACTTTTATTATAAGATAAAAGAGTAAATGTAAAAAAAAATTTTCGCGAACAAAAATTAGCGAACCAGCTCTTAAAACAATTGTTTCATCGTACTTTTTGATATGCTATATTCATCACGTAAAAACATTTTTTTCTCCCGTTCAATAGTCTTTCTTCGATATTTCGGCCAAAAGTTTCTTTACATGATATATAACTTACATGAAAAAGGGAATAAAGGTTAGATCACTTTGAGTTTGTACAAGACATATCGTAATCCCTTGCGATAAAATTCTACTGGTAGTAGGATTTTCACAAATAGTAACCGATAGTAACCAAATAGTAGCATATGGGTTACTATTGGTTACTATTGGTTACTATTGGTTACTATTTGTAAAAATCCTACTACCAGTAGGATTTATTCGCAAGCGATACTATTCAATTTTGTTGGAGTACGAGTATATAAGTAAAACAAAAATTGTTTTAAGAGCTGGTTCTCTAATTTTTGTTCTCGAAATTTTTTTTTATATTTACTCTACTATCTTATAATATTGTCATATATCTTTTGAAATGTTTCATACATCTTTCAGAACGCTTAAAAAAATATTACTAATAGATACATTGCATCTTTTTTTTGTTACAAAAATTGCAATTGCAACGTTTCGGATAAAAAATTGCAGATAATTTCAAAAGAAGTATAAGTGAATCGTTTTATACGTGTTTAAAAAGGTTCGAAGAAAATTCTAAACAACAGTGTTACCAGTGTTACAAAAAAATGTTTAAACTGAGACATTTCAAATGGAATGTATCAGAATCTTTCCGAAATAAGCATTACTGAAACATTTACCAGGTAGATGAAATGTGTCAATTTTATTGTTTTTTTTTTTTTTCAAATTGAAACGTTTCAGTTGAAAGCAATCAAAAGTGTTCATACTGTAACATTTATGAGAGAATTTTTTATGTTACCTTACATGAAGGTTTCAGCAATCTTGCTAGTGAAATATTTAAAAATATTTTTTTTGGATAGTATTTCTTTGGAAATCTTTCATAAGAATAGTTATAAACACATTTTTCACATCCGAATTTTTTACATAAGAAGTGGATATTAACATGAAATCGTACAATTTTTTTTTGAATTTCAGCTATCCTAAAGCAAACGGTACAAACCTAGCAAAAATAATATTGTTAAGATTTTAGTTAATATAATTTTCATATACATAAATGTTTTTTGAACATTCACTCTCATCAACTTTTCAAATAATGTGCGTCAAACACTCTGCGTAACTCGAAAATTAAAAGTGTTTGAACTGAAATATTTGAATATTGTAAAAATCCCTGATCATTGTTTCAATTTCGGTATAGGAGCTGGAAAAAGGTTCTAATTGAACCGAAACGCCGCGATTCATTCTATAAAATTAAGGACGTTCTCAATTTGACTGATCATTGTGCTTATACAGGGTGATCCGGAATCCACGTTACATAGAAAAACTACATGTTCCTTTTTGAATTTCAAATCGAAAAGTCCTTTGCCATTTTTCAAAATTCGCAAAAATGACGGAGGTATTCAAGTTTGAAATTTAAACAATAAATGTAGTTTTTCGACAAGTTGGAATAAAAACCACGGACCAAACTATACCTAAATTTTCTTCATATTTTTCTGAGTCGAAAAATCCTTTAATACTTTTCGCAAAACTCAAAATCAAATTAAAATTGAATCAATTGAAATACTTTAATTTCAAACCTATAGAAACACAAATTTTGAGTGCTTTAATCAAAGAACAAAACAAAAAATTAAATAATTTTATTCGTGGCTAGTAATTAATTTTATAAAATCTTCAAATATTAAGAAAAATGTCACTAAACAGATACATAGATTCATTGACGTTTCTGAACATTCTAAAAATTATTTTAAGTCAACTTTTATTCTTCATGAAATTTCATTTTTCATAAACTTTTGCTTGGGAAAGAGGTTCAAAACATTATAGTCAATTTATCATATAAATTGTTGTTGTAATCCATTATTTTAACGGTTTCCCAAAAAACTTCACATTATTAAAAAAACAAAAAGTAAAAACGACGAAATCAATAAAAAAATGTCTCTAAAAGTTTTTAATTGTTTTACAAGCCAGATAAAACTTTGAAAATTTTTTGAACTGTTCATAACTTTAATGATATGACATTAATGACATGTTCAAGTCAATCGTTGCAGAAAGAATCGAAGTTGAACTTTACACGTAGTTGAAATAACATCTCAAAAATGTTCTAATCTATTTTTTATTCACCTAACTGTAGAATATTGGAAATCATACGAGGTTCGTTCATTTTCTAAAAATACTAACATTTCATAATCACGTATTTTATTTTCAATTTATGAGCAGTTGCTTACTCATGTTCATTTTTTTATTAATACTTGAGAAACGATTTCCGATAAAAATGGGGAATTTTCGTTATAGTGTGATTCACACTTGCTAGAAAATTTTCATCATAATTCGAATGTAATACTGTACATTATGAAATGAAATGTGCTTCCGTGGAATTCCCCGAGTCAAAAAATCAATTATCCTTTTGTCCTCATTTTCGGAAGATTTTGAGAAAAGGAAAAAAAAGTAAAAATCGACAAAATGGACACGATATGAGTATTTTTGGAGAGAAAAAATTCTTTATTCATCCTTCAAAAGTGCATCTATGACCCAAAATCAACTTTTTGAGGATTTTCTACTAAAATCCTCACTGAATCATTCTCTCAAAATCTACTTCATTTTTGTACTCCTCAAATCGTCATTTTTTCTCTTACACTAATCATTTCTTCTTCTAAAATCGATTGAAAAAACGGCATTATTAGTAAAAACCTCATAACTGTATACAAATTATTAAAGTAATAATATATGTGGTGGAGACCGTGAAAAAAGACCTAAGGACCCTAAAAACCAAATTCGTTCTGGCACATTATCTGACTCTAGAGCATTATAGAAAGTAGGCCCATACGAGTTTGGTCTTTAGGTCCCTTTTCACGATCCACGCCACATATACTAATAAACGTAACTATACTATTTAGTTATTTAGTTTCAACCATGTGTACCACTTTCCTGCTAGCAAAAAAGATATCTTCAAAAAACACATAACGTAAAATGCAGCAGTTTTTTATTTAAAAAACTTTCTAAATGTCATAGCATACTCAGGTTGCAATCATAAAATTACGGGTTCGAAATGAAATATTCCATTTTCTATCTTAAACCTTTACTATTTTAACAGGTTAAATTACGGACTTTAGGAGACAAGTCTTGAATTCTTTTTTTTTCTCCTTTGAACCTCATTTCGTATCACCAGAGTTAATATGAGGATTTACTGAGACTGATTATTACGATTTTGGGAGATTTTTCTCCATTCGTCCTCCTAAAATCCTCCAATTTCTCCCTTCATCCGCGTTGCGTCCTCCTGAGAGAATGAAATGAGAGCGAAGAAGTAAGGATTTTTCGACCCGGGTAACTAATGCCTGATTTCCGCGAAAAATTTTTGAACTAAATAAACGTTTTGTGTTTAAGTGAATTATTTTTCGTTTAGATTTTTGCAACTAAGAATGATAAATTTATAAAGTCTTTTTTTAAGCTACAAGCTTATTAAAATATCGAATTATAATTCTTATATAAAGAGCAATCTGATTTATTTAATCATGAAAATGCGATTTTCCAATAAACCTCGCTATTTTAAATACTTTCAACTTTTCTCATAATAAATATACTAAGAATAAACAAAAAGTAAATTTTTGTGCATTATAATTTTTGTGATTATGAAAAAGCAAAATGCTGTTGTTGAAGATGAAATTAAAGTCAATATAAAAGTGGCTGAAAATATAAAAAATGTATTTTTTTCGTTTATTTTGAATAGCGATTATAGTAAAAACTAAAAAAACTTGTCAAAAAATTTGAATTGTGAAATTTTCTGCACCTTATTACAAAATTTTTTTCTTGCAAGAATTTTTTTTTTATTTTTAGTTAAATCGAATAGGTGAATTGTGTAATATGATCATTTTTCTATCATTAAGAATCGGTAAAATAAAAAGAGAATCGAGGAAGATATCATTAAGTTAAGTAGAAATGTCGTAAGTACTTGTTTAATTGATACTTCGGGGGTGTTATCGTCTAGACGGCCGATTTCAGGCTGTTTTAAAAAAAATTATTTTAAAGTGTATAAAAGGAAGGCACTTCCCAACTCAGCCTTGTCTTTCGAGAGTTTCCTTAGCGTTAACAAGTATATTTCGAATCCAAATCTCAGTTTTCCAAATCCATCGAAGCAATGGCATCCAAGTTGGCATTGGTAAGAAGGAACTATTCTTTAATTCTAACTCTTTTTGCAAGTGTTTTAGGGTCATATTGTTCATAAAGTGCACTAATATTTCCGTTCCCTTCGATAAAAGTGTGATAAACAAGTTTAAAATTTGACTTTTGAACCCTCGTGTGTCCATAAAAGCTACAATTTCGTGTATCGTGCAATATTGAAATTTTCGAAAAAACGTTGTGCAGACAATTCTCGGGAAAAAAGCAACTTTTCCACGTATTTTTTTAACACACGTGTGGCCACGTGGAATTAAAAATATTTGAGTTCTTACTTCGCGATTGGATTAAAACTTCATGTAGAGTCTCAAACATTGTAAATCTTTTTTCTCTCCTTTTCCAGTGCAAAAAAAAATTCAGATAAAACTAAAAAGTTTACTACACATGCTGTTTTTTATTTAAAAATTTCGACTCCTTACTGATTTTCAAAGCTCTGATATGATTTCATTTCATATTTTACACATTTCATTCAATTCTGAGACACAGTAAGATTTTTGTCAACTTTTTCAAAAAACGTGGCACAGATGATTCCCTGGAATAAAGCTTTTTTTTAATGAATTTTTGAAATCCCTCATGCGGCCACGTGGCATCGGGAATATCCTTTTTTTATTTCGTCATCGGATTTAAACTTTTTGCGATTTCTTATTATTTGAAATCTCTTCTCTTTTGTTGTCCAGTGCCTAAAAAGAAAAATTCGATGGAAAAACTATTAATTGATGACACAGGTTAAATAGGAAATACAAAATACAAAATTTTTCATTTTCGACTAGCAATTATCTGCTCCCAAGTCAATAGATAAACGAAAAACTGTAGATCTTAGTTTTTCAAATTTGAGTTTTCCAAAACCGGTAGTAACGACTATTTTCGAATAACTTGCAATTTATAACTACTGCTTTTAATTCCCAACGTATTTTTCAAAACTTCCTCTGTAGCTGTCTAAAATTCTCATAATCCCCATATTGTAAATCTAATTGAAGAGGAAATTCATTAACAAATATTTTTTTTCAGTGCCTGTACCTCGGACTAGGAGTTTTACTTCTGTCCATGGAGTCAACCTTTGGACTATACATTGGATCCCAGGATGGCCGAAATAGAACAAACAAAACTTAAGGTTATGAAAACAGGATGGAAATTTACAATTGAACTCACATCATCAATGATTTGATGACTGAAAACGTGACATATAACTCCACCACATATGGCAACGCATACCACATTGTTGATGATGATCACGAGTTGGAAATTAACAACTCTACGATTCTGGTCAATAACAATTCAACGGGAAGAAGTGCCACTTTCAATCTGGCTACTGACGACAATTTTGAAATAGATTCATCAGATGAAGACAGTCATGCATTCAATGAAACTTTTTATTATCCTTCAACTATGAACGTCACTACTAATAAAACAAACAATACTCAAACATATGAATATGACAATCAAAATGACGGATCTGATTTCTTTGACGAAAATTCTGATGACGATGATGATTCTGCAAGCAATCAAACTGATTCTGATGACATCGATGATTCTGCAAGAAATCAAACCGATGATGATTACGATGATGATTCCGCAAGAAATCAAACCGATGATGATGACGATGATGATTCTACAAGCAATCAAACTGACTCTGATAACGATGATGATTCTACAAGCAATCAAACTGATGATGAAGACGATGATGATTCTGCAAGCAATCAAACTGATTCTGATAACGATGATGATTCTGCAAGAAATCAAACCGATGATGATGACGATGATGATTCTGCAAGAAATCAAACCGATGATGATGACGATGATGATTCTACAAGCAAACAAACTGATTCTGATGACGATGATGATTCTGAAAGCAATCAAACTGATGATGACGATAATGATTCTGCAAGTAATGAAACTGATTCTGATGACGATGATGATTCTGCGAGCAATGAAACTGATGATGACGATTATGATTCTGCAATTAAACTGTTAATGTTAATTAAACTGATAATGATGACGATGATGATGAATCTGAAACCTGACTCTGATTCTGATACTTGTAGTTGTAGTGTTGTGTACCATATACTACCTGCAAATGATGTGAAGAGTAACGAGGAATAAGATAATTTTGTGTTACTATGTCTATGAAAATTCTGTCACTGAATTTTATGTTTTTTACTCTCATGATGTTTTGAATTGTTTAAATAAAAATTACTAAAATAGTTTCCGTGATCATCAATTGTCATTTGTAAATGCATACACTACATTTTACTGTATCAATAAAGCATTTTACATATAAAATTGTATATGTCTGTTATTCTATTCCGTTTTTAAGTTTTATCCTAACTATTATTTCGGTATCAATTTTAGACTTCCCCTTTTTTCTTACTTTTATTAAAATCAATGTATCTGCAAAAATCACTTTTTTTTGCTTTAGTGGTTTAAGTTGGTAGTAATTTATTTTTACAATAAAGCATATTTATAATATGCAAAAATGTTTTTAATTAATTGCGTTACAAAACCAGATACTCTAGAATTAAAATAAAATAAAATGTTAATTTATATTTTTTACGTCATCTATATTAACAAAAATAATTCTCAATTGTTTAATGTTACAATTATATGTTTTTCAATTCACAAGTTCAACTTATTTGATTTAGAATGTCTTTGATTTTGAAAAACAGAATTGAAAAAAATCACCTACTTATTGAAAAAAAAAGGAATGATAAATTGAAGACTTCAAGAAAACTTTGAACGTCTCTTTGAATATGTAGCCTTATGAATAATTAGAAAATTATTTTTAATTATACGGGAAACACTTTTTAGAAAAATATCTTTGAAAGACTTTGACGAACCACTAAAAACTTTTTTAACAATTCGAACAACTTTTTTAATGTTTCAAAAAATCATAGAAGAATATTTACACAGTTGCGTGCACTGCAGTTTAAAATCTATACTGATTTTTTCCACTGTTAAAAATTGTCAAGTGTCATCATATTGATCAACTTTTTTTTAAATATATATCATTGAAATAACAATGAAAAGATCTCGTAATTGAATGACTAGAATATTCATTTGTTCTCCAAAAATCTCATTGGAAATTCGAAAAAGATACTGAAATCTGAGAAAAATGTAATCTTTTCCTGAGTTCTACGAAAATTTTGGAATAATCCACTTGTTTCTTTGAATGAAATACATTCAATAATTTCAAACTTATCATTCAAGATAAACAACAATAGACTAAAAAATCCAATGAAAAAAATATTGTGACATCGACAAACAATTTTCTACAATGAAAAAAAAATTTTCTAAAAATCGACCCGAAAAAAACGTAATACTAATTACAATTTTTATGAGTGACAGTTTTGAAATCATTGTATTTTTGTATAAATCACAAAAGAAAGTGTTGAGTAAGTTTATTGAATTCGCTAATCTAGTTTTTCAAGTCAATAAAACAATACCACCAAAATTATTTATACAACTAATAACAGTTAACATGAATGATAATAAAAAAATATTATATTGTTGATAACATAACATATATTATGTATCGATAATGAAACACAACTGATGTTACATTACATTATTTTTAATAAAAACCACTTTTACAACAGCAGTTATTCAGCCTTATTGTGATAAACGAGAAAACTCCAAGACTATGAGTAAGTGCAGCGAATTCTCTTTTTTACCGATGATTTCAATCAATATTTATAACAATCTCTTAAACGACTCTCTAGGCTATAAATTATTATTTTCATTATCTTATAGACTGTCACATCTAAATGCGAAACAAATATAATTTCCATATTCCTGTGTCTAGAATGCAATTAGCAAATGTCATCAACTTCTAATGAGGCTCCATGTAGCAATTGTGTGCATTTATGAATAATAAATAATTAATTCAGAATTGCATTTATTTTTTCCATGTTTCTTTCTTGATTGAATTCTATCGTGAAACTCAGATATCTGATGAAGTATGTGCGGATGAAGAATTGAAAGAAATACGTGATAAATAAATTTTTCTTCTTTCAGTGCCTAAGTACATTGAAGAATTAAAAAAATTTATGTTCTGGATTGTCCAGACTCAAAACTGTAAAAATTTTGAAAATTTATGTACAAAGTCAAAAGTGTCAAACTTATACAAACATTTAGTCTGTCGGATCTGTTATGAACTATTTAATTATTATAACTGTTCAAATAAATCACGAAAAAGTCTGGACTGAAAATTACTGTTTATCGTTGAGTTGGAAAAATTGAACTGATTAAGAAGTCAAATCCGCACATTTTTTATTAATTGGCCAAAAATTACTTGTTTCTAAATAAACGTTGCTATGGTAATCAAAAAATACACACTCAAATTATCATGAACTCGAAAGATTGTTAAAATAAAAATCTGTGAAATTTGTGAAAACAGATGTCAAATTAAAAAGTATCAAAAAGTCAAATTAAATAAAAAATTTTTCACAGAAACTGTCAAAAACTTCATTATTAATTTCTGCTGATTTAAAGTCAATTATACGAACATCATATGACTATAAATGTTATAAAAAAAAAATTTTCGGGAGCTTTTTATGGAGTGAATAATTCACTTTTTAATTTTTAATGTTCAATAACAAAACTCAGACTAAATTAGAAAGAGTAGTGTCAAAGTATTTTTTTTAATTTTTTTTTTTTTTTACAAAGTCAAAGTAACGCAACGTGTTACACTTTCCTGAGTGAATCTCCAAACCCTTTTGTGCCCTACTATATTGTAGGCTTATGAAAATGAAGGATTAGAATTATGAATGGTTTTAATAATGGATTATTAAGTTAATCGTTTTACCTCGATACGTGAATGTTATTACGCGATTCATAAGCATGATTTACAACGCCCTGAAATTAATTCATGCGCGTCGCATGATTTTCTTGAGGTTCTCGGTCAATTATCGAGTTTGCATGCACGCTGCATCTGACACCTGTTTGAACGTTCCTTAGTTCAAATTTTCGGACCCGAGTGCATTCAATGAGAATCGAGTCAACGAAATTCTTTTTTCTTTCAGTTCCCTAAAGTAATCATATAAATATATTTTTACCATTTTCAAGACCAAAAAAAAAGTTGTTTTCATTATAAAAAAAAAGTTATAAAGGTTATTTTCCTAAAATTGGTAATTCAGAGATACTTATTTGCTCAAGATTCTAAGAAAAATTAAGCAACTTCTTATCATTAAAAATAATACATTTTTGATCTGGTAATTTTTGGTTTTTCAGTAAAAGTGTCACTGAGTAAAACTTATGGTTTAGAATTTCAGAAAGGTAATAATTGATAAATAATTAGAATAATATTGATTCTCTAAGCTTTTTCTTGGCTACGCGTTTAGTGCCTGTGTTCACATAATAGAGATAAAATATAGTACCGAAAAATTTATTGTGATAATAAAAACATCTCGTATTCAGAAAACAGTTTCCAGCAAAGTCAACATGTCGTGCAAACACTTTATTGTCATGTGCGCTCGAGCGGCAACTTCAATTCCGCAATAATCCTTTTTCACGCGTCATTTTACCGCCGGAACCTCGCGCCAAATTTGAAACCACTTGAATCAAATGTGAAAATTTATTATACGAAATGATAGAAAAAATTTTTTCGAGGTTTTAATTATGAAACATACTGTAAAAGTGTAATATGATACAATTTATGGAGTAATTTAATGTAGCGTGATGAAAATAAAGTAAAAAAATTATTAATAACTGAAGCTATCTTACTTATGAAGTTATACTACTTATGAAGTTATAGTACTTATGAAAAAATTACTTCGAATAAAAAATTAAATATCCGATTACGATACATCACCACAAGAAAGCATAATATAATATGAAAAATCGGGTAGAAAATATTTTAATATTTTGGAAAACGTGCAACTTAACAAGTTTTAAATGATGAAAATATAGATTTTTATTTTTTGTTTTTTTTTTTAATTTCATTAATACGTGACGAGTACTTTGAAATAAGAAAGTATTCTATAAAAATACTTTCACTAAATTAAATTGTAATTAAAAGTCAAATTTGTTTCCTCAGAAGTTCAACAATTTCACTACTATTATAAAAATTTCTTAAGAAACAATATTTTTATTTATGCACAATTATAAAAAAAACTGCTCATATTTGATAAGATTTTGTTGTCAAAAATGTTTATGAGAACGTGGTGTGGTTTTTGTAGTATTATCGCGAAATTGAAAGTAAAAAGTACGAATTCAACTTCCTGAGTATTTGTTACTATTAAAAAAAAACTTTTTTTTAATCATCTACTGAGATATTAGATACTACTTTACTATACTTTTGTCATATTTTATTACACGTGATGGGAGACTAATAAAATAGTGAAAGCCTTCAAAGTTTTTAGAAATTTACTAGAAATAGTTTAAAATTACAGAGAAAAAAAAATATTTTCAACTAAATCGATTTATTTCGTATTCCAAAAACTCAGGAACATAGTATAAATTTTTCAAAAAACCTACAGAATCGAGAAAAATCTTCAGATTCGTTCAAATTGTCCTGGAGTTTTACAAAATCATGTATATATAACCAAAAATTCATTCTGATTTCAAAACTATGTTCTTGATAAATCAACTCTGATCTGTATAATGGAAATATTTCTTTGAACCTCTCAAAGTTCATGCATGGAACGAAATTATCTGGTTTTATTGATTAAATATCAAAAAACTCTTCAAAATTCAAAATTTTCCATTTTTGATTGGCAATCATTAGCTCCCAAGTCAATTTATAAACCAAAAACTGTGGACCTTGAATAACATTTCTAACTTGAAAGTAATTTTACTCTTGTTCATACAAAAGTTCAACAAGAATTGTCAAAATTGGTTATTTCAACTATTTTTAAAAAACTTGCAGTTCTACTTTTCAAACTAATGGAATAACTTACTCTCCTCGATTTCCAACATATTTTTTTGAATTTCCACTTTGAGCAGTATAAAATTCTTATATTCCCCACACTGTAAATTTATCGAAAGATTATTCATTTTTCAACATTGGTGATTAAAAGATGATTTAAATATGATTAATGTAGTTAAGAAGAAATTAGCTATAATATAATTCAAATTTCTTTGTTTATCAATGTGTGTGGTTTAATTCCCGAATTTTTATTGGAATTATTGAAGATAGTTAAAAAAATACTTTTAGTAACTCCTTTATTGAGACTACACAAATTTATCAACGATATTAAGTTACTGTATGAAAAGAATAAATAAATACAGTTAACTTTTTTTTTATTCAAAAAATGCAAATTTTTATTTTAATACGTATTTTGCGATTTATGGCGTTATATTGACAAAATTTTGGATTCCAGATTCTTAAAGTTACTTCCATTATTTCTTTTAAACAGTCTAAAAGTTTTGCTGAAAATTGAAAATCGTTTTTTGCTTTTCTGATATTATTATTATATTTTAAATATACTAGAATTACTTCAAAAATTCCACAGTCTTATCACAAATATTCCAGCAGTCTTTTTCTTCTTTAACACAAAAAATTACTGCTCAAAACTTGCAACAGGACAGTAAAATAGAAAAAAATTCATAGAAATTCTCAAATCCTAATTCAAAAGTCATAATCCTTCAAAAAAAAGAGAAATCTTTGTAAGTATACATTGATACTCATATAATACTCTTAAAAATTCTCTGTTGAAAATTGTCCACGTTTTACAGAATTCTGGAACCTTAACAAAATTATCATCATGAAAACTTTCAAAACTACAAGTATTTTCACTGCAAAAAAAATTATCCAATTCTGCAAACGAAGCCATATGTTAAGTATCACTTATCTAAATTAATGATTATTGAACGATCCTTCCTATTTTTAAAAATAGACCACATTTAACATTCAAGGGAGAAAAGTAGCGAAATTCAGTATTACTCACGAAACACAATTCTTCGGAGTCGAAATTTATGTACACTCTTACATCACCTTGGGTAATAACAAAACATTTCTAGCATGACAATGAATGTATCAAAAAGTTTCGTGGTAAATTACGGTATTTTGCGGCAACGCGTTTGGTCTTGGATACTTTTCGTGCTTCCGGGGCATATTTTATTACGCTCGGATCCCCCGCGAGACGGAAACAGAATGCGCCGCAGCGCGGAGATCGATAAAAGCGCAACTAGTGAACCGCTACTTTGTTGATGCAAACGCAATTAATGGCCGAAAATGAAATAATGCGAACCGTGTAGTATTTCATTGCAAACGCTGATAAACATTTTCTCGCGTGGCTCATAAAAACACTCGCTAAATTCACCTGTTTAATTAACGCTCCCTCGGCTTGAAATACGAGTAGGAGAAATTTGGGAATTACGAACAGTTATTCGGGCTTTTCCTAGAAAACAAGTGATTATCCTGGCGAATATAAGAGGACTAAAGTTAGTCCTCCTATAATCTTACAATAATCTTTCTTAAAGCCCAATTTGAGAAAAATACAATCATTTCGCTATTGTAAAACTGTTCTACTACACTGTTAAAAAATTGTGTCTTAAATTTAAAAAAAACTCTATAACGCTCATTACGCATACCCTGTATTTATAATGCATTAAAACTATACAAAATGTATATACGCTTATACAGAGTGTACCAAAATCCCCGTATAAAAAAAAAAATCCAATATTCCTTTTTCAATTTCAAGTCGAAAAGTCCTTTGCCACTTTTTGCAAAACTCAAAATTAAAAAAGGTATTCGAGTTTGAAATTTAAAACATAAATCCGCTTTTTCGACAAGGGGGGATGAAAACCACGAACCAAACTCTAACCGAATTTTCTTCATATTTTTCTGCGTCAAAAAGTCCTTTGCCACTTTTCACAAAACTCAAAACCAAAAAAGATATTCAAGTTTAAAATCTAAGAAAACTGATTGGTTGAAACTTCAAACTCGAAAATCTTATTTGATTGTGAGTTTTGCGAAAAGTCACAAAGGACTTTTCGACTCAGAAAAGTATGAAGAAAATTTAAGTAAATTTTGGTACGTGGTTTTTATCCCCACTCCTCATAAGAGCGAGTTTACTGTTTAAATTTCAAACTTCGAAAACTTTTTTAATTTTGAGTTTTGTAAAAAGTGGCAAAGGACTTTTCGACTTACAATTCAACAAGGAATACTAGATTTCCTTTTGGTACGGGGATTTCGGTACACCCTGTATATAAATATGTATCAGTTTTTGAACAAAGAACTGGAATTCAGTGAACTTTTGGATGTAGCTTTATTGGGTTCTATAAAAATCCAATTTTATAAAATTGATAATTGTTGAAGAAATTTTTATAAAACGAATTTGTCAAACGTTGAATACAAAGTTGCCTCATTAAAATTTGAAAGCTGTTAAGTTTAACGTGCAAAAAAACGTAAAACGACATCTCCTATTTTCGACTTATGTTCTTTTATGATTCAAGCTATATCATTTCAAAATAAGTTATCGATTATTATTCAATAGAGTTCTTCATTGTACACAAAAAAGTTTGTTTTTGACAATCATTAATATAAACACTTGGAAGACGTAATCTGGTCTAGTATCCTTTAATCACTTTACAAATCCTTTTTTTCTGGAAAATAGGAGAAATTATTTGCTCGACAATATACAAATCAAAATCGACGTGTTCCTTCCACTTATAAGAATATTTTTCAAATAATAGTTTTTTCAAATTTTTGCAATGAAATATTTTGATAGTATAAAGTGCTTTTACAACTAGTTCCTTCTTGCTGTTTTCATTGGTTCGGCTACATCTCAGGTTCATCCAATTCACTCTACGAAATTGAAACTCGAACAATTATTTAACTCAAAGAAATTTATTGTAATGACTAGTGACTTTAAGCAATCTGATCAACGCTTCTGTAAAGTGAAAGAAATTTCTTTTTAATAAAATTATGTATTGTTAATGTAACGTACGCTAGTGGCATGGATACAATTTGTGTTTTCATACAGAAAAACTTCTTAAATGTTAAGAGGCCATTGCCAAATTTTTCTGCAAAAGAACTAGGGTACAGTTTTTTTGGTGACAGAGTTTACTTAAAACTATGCGAACGCAAAATACATGTCTTCGAGAGGACCAAATAGGAATATTTCTAACTTAGACTATGGTTATTTTTAAATGCTGTCATTATTACTAGGTTATCTAAGCACCAAATTAATACTGATAATTTAATTTGGTTCGGATTTCAACATTTTTTGTTGTCGAGATATTTTTACTTTTTGAAGCTAAACACCAAAACGTACATTTTTTATTTTTTTTTTTTTTGTTGCGTTATTTTTACAAGAAATAATTAGGCTCTCATAAATATTATATACCCGTAAAGATTGTTTGAAACTATGCCACAAATATCAAAAATCACAAAAACAATGTCAAATCATCACTCAGCAACTTGAAAAATCATGAAAAAGAAATAAATGATGTGCAAAAAAATTTGAGCTCAAATTGTTGAAATGAGTTGTGTAAAAAAAGTTTTTAACAGAGACGATGTCTAATCCTCACTCAGTTACCTAAAAAACCATGAAAAGGACATAATATGTTCACAGCAAACGAGAAAATATTGAACGTATTCAAAGTCTTCGTCGTTGAATACAGCTCTATTACAAATTTGGCACTTTTGGATTCACCGTTCGTGATTTTGAATATTTTGGTATGGCAA
>JAPYZL010118447.1:0-14634 GCA_030522825.1 Platygaster orseoliae
TTTAATGTAAAAAAATAAAAAATAGTACAATCGATTAGAACTCCGAAATTGTAGTAAATTAGTTAAGAAGTATGAAAAATTATGGAGATGAATTATGGATATTACTGAAAAAAGTTTGATATCATAAAATATCTCAACCAAATTTTCAAATATTTATTCTAGTTGCCGAAATATTTGGGGGGGGGGGCAATGCCCCCCTAATAAAATTTTATGGGGGGGGGGGAGTTCCTTGCTCCCCCATAGTTTCCGCCCCTGATATTCACCTTCTTAAGGTTTGCAATTCAAAAATCATAAGTTATAGACAAGCACGTAGCCAGGTTTTTCGCGTCCTTGTCGCACGGCACCTCTAAGCGCGAAAGGTTGACAAAGACCGAAGGAGGGGGCCCGGGCCCCTCCCTCGGTCTTTGTCAACCTTTCGTTGTTAAAGGTGCCATGCGACAAGGACGGAAAAAACCTGGCTACGTGCTTGGTTACAGAATATAGAATCCTAGATTAGTTCTACGTGCATAGAATAATACAGACCTGAGAATCGGTGATTTAGAAGTTCTGAATTAAAAAGTCTGAAATTCTTGAATTCCGTACAGCTGTACAATACTAATCGTTTGAATAAGAAAATCAACTAAAACTATATTATAAAATTGTTTACCGTTGGAGATGAGATACAAGACATCAACTTCGATGAATATACTCTATTAATCTCGAATAGGCAATTTTGACTATTTCATACTCATATTTGACGAATTAGCCTAGCGATAAAAATGCTATCTTTCAACAGTCAAAAATGACTTTTTCGATTATACAACAAAATTTTCTACTGAAGATAATCAAATTTCACGAATTGAACTAGTCAGAATAAATTTTCATGTATTTGAGTTTCTCATTTAGGATTAATGTAGAATTCAATAGTAAAAAATGAAGACTTATGAAATAGTAAAATTAAATATTTATCGTTAGCATAACTTTGCAAATAATCATTTACTAGGAACGGCTATATGAACTAAGTCAAAAAATGAAATAATTTATAATTTTTGTACATTTTTAAATAATTCGTTGTCGCGGGATTGACTTTTTGAATTGAGTCAAAATATATCTAATAATAATAATGAAATTTTACTATTGTAAATAAGTGTGCCCTTTAAAAATGACTATTTCAATAGTCAAGGTTGCAACAATTTACAGTAATACTTAATATTTTACTACTTCAGAGTTCGAAACAATTAATTCATTGTAGTAAGTTAAAAAATAATTACTTAAATAGTTGAATATGACAATCACTAACACTTCAATTGCTAAAATTTTTTCAATTCATCAATTTTACAATTGCTAATATCAGTAAATAATTTAAAAGGTCGAGATTGAAAATTTATAATTAAGAGAGTATTATTACAAATTTCGACATTTGACACCTCATGGTTTTAGGACCCTCAATTCTAGAATTTTCAACTTCAGAATCCTACGTTCCACAATTACAAATTTTCAAAATTTTAACTACAGAAAAAAATTTTTAATCTTTCAATTTTCCATCAGAGAATTTTCAAGTTCTATATAGTACAATCTCTCAATCTAAAATTATAAATGACACAGAAGACATTTCATGGTTTCAGATTCCAAGATGTAGATATCCAAAGTTCCTGATTCAGTGATATACAAAGTTTTGAAATTTCAAGATTTAGAATTTTTAAATCTAAGATTTCAGAACGCAGAACGCCAAATACAGGTATATGAAAATACAGAAATGCAGGCTAAAGAATTTTTCAAAAATAAAATATGGAAGCCTCAATTTTCGTGGCAAAAATTCTGGAATTCTAAAACAAAAAATATTTTTTTGAATTGAGATTCATGCAAATCGTGAAAAATTTCAAAGAAATTTCACAAAATTAACCCAAACTATAAAATGTTTTTCATTACCATGACATGTTATTTTTTAAGTATAGAATAGTTCACTATTTTTATCATAGTAATATCAATCAAACCAGTTGCTATACCAACCCAAAGGCATTCGTTCGGTGTAGGGAACTTTTCATTTGCAACCATTCGATGCGTTAAATCCTTTGTAATTCTACTTTTTTGTGCAAAGTGTGTCATTAAAGCGAACTAGGTGACTACTACGCCAAAAACGAATGACTAATTTTGCGAATACGACTACTGCTACGTTTTAGTTTCATGTTCACATTGCTTTGAGCACCTGAATCTCTAATTCACACGACGCAAACATATAACATTCATCATGTTAAAAATACTCTCACGTTATGTTTCGCTTGAAAATTATGTGTCCAAATGATTTTGAAAATCATGTCGAATACTCGGATACTTTAAAACAATATTCTGAAAAACCGATTTTACATATTTTACAACTTCATATTATTTCTATCCAAAATCAATACTCCCCCATTCACTTTTCGATAAAAACGATAAAGAAAAGAATTTTTCACAATTTTTCGAATAAGACAATTTTTATCGAAATTTCTTACTTTAATCCTCGAAATTCTGAAATAATTACCGCTTTTCTCTACAAAAGTAGCAAAAAATATATGCTCAAAATCCGTTTTCTCAACTTTTATAAATTTCATGGAAAATCCTCTCATTAAATTCAATAAGATCATTACAAGTTTTTCAATGTTCTTCGTAATCTCAAAGTTTCCCTTTATCTCTCGAAAACGTGTTAAAAGACTTAAACAACCTTCGTCAAGTATCGTGAAAATCTTTCTTTCTTCTTCTTTTTTTTTATGGTGTATAAAAACGTTAAAGTCGAAGTAGCCAAATAAGAAAACAGCTTGGAATTATAAGTCCCTGACAATGCCATAAGAAAACTTTTCCGAGTCCCCGCACGGTGCTGTAATGACTTTTCATAAGAGGTGCTTTAAACTAGCTGAACGCTTTGTTCCAGCACGACCCTCCTCGCGAAATTGGACAATAAACTGCCGGGAGCCTCGCAATTTAATATCGCGCGATAAAGCTGCTTCGTATCAATCACAACTGACACACGAAAATCATAATCAACGCAAAAATAAACTCCGCTATCGACAGCAATCTAATCTATGAATCGAAAAATAAAAAATTATGAAATTTTAAAACGCGATCATTTGAAAAATTAGCGCTATTCACCGAGTCATAGACAATTATCTCTGTACCAGGCGCGTAGGCAGATAGGGTTTTTGGGGGTTGAAACCCCTCCTGAAATTAGGGTAAAATTAACTAAAATGTCATGATAAAATTAAAAAAACAAAAAAAAAAAACAAAGAACTTAAGAACCAATGACAATACAAACAATAACGATACGATGAATTGACTTAGTTATAATAATTTAAAAAAGTAAGATTTCAATAAAATAAGAAAAAAAAAAAGATAGAAACAGCTTTTTCAGAAAATACTATCGAGACAGATTTTTTTAAACATATTTTTTTCGAACAATTTTTTCCACATGAACATTTTTGCTGCATACGCCCCTGCTCTCTAAATATTTTTAATGAACCTTCCGTCTAATTTTTTAACATTGTCATACATTAATTATTATCAGAGTTAAGAATTACATCTTTATTTTCAATATTTCGTAAGTTTTGAATTTGAATTAATTGTCTGGAGGTTATGAAATGTGGTTTTTTCGAGTAGGTGATTAGTAACAAAATTATTCAGATAAGCAAAAAAGGAAAGATATTTATTCTTGTATTTTCACAAAATGTCAATATTATGAAAAAAAATTTTTTTGGATGTTTTTGAAAAGTAGTCAGACAAACCTTAATGAAATTCAGAAAATTAGAAATAGATCGGATTATGTTTGAAATTTTGAGAAATGTCAACATTTGTTGAAGAACATGAAAAATTTTTGGAATCATCAATAATTTTAAAAAATATAAAAAATTGCAGAACTTGATAAATGGTCCGAAAATGTTGTAAACTGTTGTGCATTCTGTTAAGACTGATAGGAAAAAATGCCTATTTGATTTACAGAAGCTTCTCTGTAAACAGGGTCTCTCGCTTCTTAATTTCGAACGTTTAAAAGTTTTTATATAATTATGAAGCTATTTAATTGTAAATGGATCACAGTCGAGATAATAGGAGAAAAATTTCTCAAACCCACTTTTTTTGAACAGATTTAACAATAAAAATGAAAATTTAGCAAATTTTGTTGTAGTTTTTGTAAATATCATTTTCTTCAAAAAATAAAAACGGCGTTTCAAAGAGGAATCAAAAATAAACAAAAAACATTTGATACTGTTTGTTCCCGGGTCAACTCCTGAGGCTCTACAATGCACATAGTTCACCTCTGCGAAAATGACAAGTCCCACTTTGAGCAACCATATCGCAGGAACAACTAGATATTTTCACATAAAATTAAAACTGTATCAGTCTAAAATGAAGAATAATAACTACAAAAAATTCAAGATCAAGCGACCTATAGTTTTTTTTTCACACTCGAAATGAAGGAACGAAAATCTCAGCTTACACCTCTATTAATCGAAAATATTGCTTGTTTTATTTACTAGAAAAGGAGTTTCTGGACCAAATTCTGCAGATTGGGAATGTTAACGTTACTGACTAAAAGATATCGAAGGTTTCTTATTGTTATTTGAATCTCACAAGTTCGTATCCATCCCTGTACAGCATTTCAAACTGAACGATTTAGAATAGAATTTTTTTCGGACATTTACCTTCATTTTATAACACATTCCTAGTTTGTAGCGCCAGATGATCTAAATATTTAATGACATTATGTTTCTCAGGTAGATATGTTTAAATATCAATATTAATACTTCAATGAAAAATCCGTATCATTTATAATACAGTTATTAAACTATAGAAACAATGTAATATTTAAGTTTTTTTGAGTAAAAAAATGTTTTAGCTTAATTATAAAACGATTGAGACCACTTTTCCCAATCCATTTTTCCCAACGAAATTTTATCCCAAAGTCCTTTTTTACCAAAATTTATTTTTCTCAAAATTTTTATTCTCAAACCTTATTTTTCCCGAAACATTGTTCATCAAAAATTTTTCAAGTTTTCGTGTTTGAAAATTTCACTCATCAACAGTCAATTATTATTATTAACAAAACTGTTAATAAGTGACAATCGTTTGTTTTGTTAATAAATCATTTGGTACTCTTTTATAGATTTAATTTTAATTTAATTTAGTGCATTTTCATGCATTCGTTTGCATATGTTTTATTACAAATTTCTTAATTTCGGCATGAATATATGTTTTGAGCTACGTGACAAATTTCGTTTGTAAATTTATTTATATTTTTAGAAAAAAGAAAATTCTAAGACAAAATTTTTTTTAGACAAATTTTTGAAAAAAATACAGTTTTTGGAAAGAAACTGTTTGAAAAAAAAAGGTTTGAGAAAAAAATATTAAAAAAAAAAATTTTTATGAAGATAAACTTTGGGAAAAAAAATGTTGGGAAAATAAATTTTGGGAAAAAGAAAATTTCGGGAAAAATTTTTGGGAAAAAGGGAATTTCGTTGGGAAAAGTGGGCCCCCACCTAATGTAACTGATGATAAGTTTAGTAATTGAAGTAAAATTTTCAAGATTCGTTGTAATTATAATTTATTAATACTATGCCAATGACGTGATCGCCATTTTTACGCATTCGCGCTCTTTCCTTCGATCTATCTTTCCTGTTTCCACTTTCACCCCAAAGATACGCGAACTAGTCCCACACCAAATCTCAAACTGCATTTTTGCCACTTCATTTTTATTCCTAAACAACAACAAAGAGCATTACCAAGAATTCAAACCGAAAAAAAAAAACCCTTTAAGCCCATTTCCTCACAATTTTCCAGAAAATCAAAGCTTTACCAAATGGGTTAATCCGAACTTGGATAACTTTTCACGACCATTAAATAACCAAACTCGCCTATTTCCCTCTGTTTCGCCAGGTTTGCCAAAAAACTTTACAATCTTGATCCGATTGCAAAACTTTCCACGCGGCCCATTTTCACGGGAAACAAAACGCGCGTGAGCTTTCCGCGTTTGGGAAAAAAGCTGGGTTTCGAAAGCCGATCGGGAGTTATTAATCAAGGAAGAAACCTAGGGAATAAAATATATGAAAAATGACGAGCGCCCTGAAATATGAATACCTTTTACGCAGAGAAATTGCGAGTTGCGAGCCAAGACTTTACCAAACAAAGATTGACAAGGAACAATGAGTTCTCTATTTCTTTCGGGGAGGGAAACGGAAAAATCGATTTTCAGATAATGAGTTGCCAGGAAGGAACTGATCGAATTCTGTATAGATACGATCCCGCGGTTTATTTCTTTATGGATGGCTTAGGGCGTTTCTTTGACGGATCACCTAGCGAGAATCAAGCGCGATTTATCGTCACTTTTCGTTCCGTACTTTTTCCTCACAAGGAACTCACCTGAAACACACAAAAAAAACTGAAATTATTATCCAGATATTGCTAGAATATCGTCATCACACATGGGAAAAAAATCAAGTATTCCAATCAATTTAAAAGTAGTTAAAGGAAAAAGTCAGTTGGAAAAAAAAGTTAACCAACTTTTTTTTTATTATTTCGTCTGACTATTGCTTGGGAGTACTACTAGTTCAGTAACTTTACTGCCACAAATATTTTAGGTAGCTGAACTAGCTATTTTGCAGACTTTTATTTTATTTTTTATTTTGTTTAATTTATTATTTGTTTATTTTATTTTTAAATTTCCATTTTATACTCTAAGATAAAGATTTTCATAACTTCTACAATAAAATTAAGATTGGAATCAATATTTTACTGTCTATATTCTTGATTATTACATTTATTAATTATTTTTACATACACACTACTGTTGCTGTATATCATAAATTCGACATTTATAATTACAACGAATTGAAGTTTTGCCAACATTCTCACAAAACTAGAATCTTATCACCAACCGTGCAAAAACTCGGGTCATCGAATAAACCTTGCAGACATCGTCGAAAATCAGACACTCATCGTGAATTACTGAACTTCAACGTAATGAATTTTTAATTACTAAAGACCGAAACTAGATTATCGAGAACTAATTCGATTTTCATTCTCGCCTGACAAATCAAGCAAATTTCTCACCACTCAAGTTAAAATCAATTTTTACTCATTTTTGCTTGCTGAGAAATAAATAGAAATTTCCTGCACTAAAAGCCTGGAACTGCATTCTTGTTTTAAATTAATCATTACTCTCGTTAGACGCTTTGGATGATGATTTTTTGATACGTCGACAATGTATACTATAAAACTAAAACTTAAATGTTTTTTTAACTGGGCACATCGCTTTTAAAGCGACAATTGTGCATCACTCGTACTTTGGAGTGATGATGAAAGTGCATTCAATCCAGTCGTTATTACTTTTATGTTCCATAAAAACATAAGACTCTTGCACCAAAAGCATGAACAAATTCTCACTTTCAAGACGTGTTTCTCGTTCTTCATAACACATGAATCTCATGCATCAAAAGCATTAAATACTGTAAATATGCACATGCAGATATGTATTATTGATACACAAATATAAACGCTAGTGCTTTCATGCTGCGAAAGCACGAGTTTAATAGCGAGGGTCAACGAATCGCTATCGACGACAGCTCGCGTATTTTTGTGCCTCGTAAAATTATTCATGGCCCTAATAAAATGTACCATCTTTTTATATCGTTGAGTATTTTTTTCAGCAGTGACATTTTTCGCCCGAAAACTCCCTTTCTTGCATTACTCAACTAATGGATTTCGGGGCAAGCCTTCGAGCTTTCAGCTTTCACACAGAAAGCCCGATGCTTGATTAACGTCGAGACAGTTTTGTTGGCAAGACGATTCCCGAGATTGCGTCGAAGATTGCTCTACGAATATGTCACTTTTGCTTTTTCAGCTATATAATTTATGGTTCGAAAAAAGGTTTTTCATAATAAATCGAGGACTTTCTAGATTTTCTAGGTAAATCTAGATCTATTTACTTTTCAAGATTATTTTGGAAAACTGATATTAAAAATTGAAGTTTAAAATTCTGAAAAAATTCGCATCGTTGACATATAATAAAAATTGCGGCTCCAAATAGGCGCGGAGGCAGAAAGGGGTTTGGGGGTTAGAAAATCTCCCAAAATGAATTGAAATGTATTATTATTTTAAGCAAAATATAAGAAAGTAATGATAATAAATAACGATAGAAGGTGTTTCAAAATTTAATGTTGAAAAAAACCAATAATTAATAATTGAACAAATAACACTTATGCATATTTATTGAAGCCTAGAAAACCTAAAAAAATAGTTCCATGTAACCTCTAAAATCTGGGAGATTTTCAAATTCTCTATTCCACAGAGCAGCAATAACAATAAACCTAGAAAAATAATTGTTATTTTTTTTTTCTTACAGGATACTTAATATAAATGCTTGGCTAGGATAAGAATGAATGAAAGAAAGGCGAAGAATGCAAGTTTTTAAAAGTGTTTCAACCTATTGTTTGGAAAAGAGAAAATAGAACCTACTTAAAGTACTAAAAGTCAATGGAAGAACTGTTTTTTGAAAGATTGAAACAAATATTTACATGATCTATAAAACTCGAAAATCTAGAGAATCAAATTCTCAAAAGCGTAGCTATTCACGCTTTTCAGAATATAGCTATATTAAACAATATTAGAAGTCTAAAAAATAGAAAAAAACGCAACAAAAAATTATAAATATAACAGTACAAAATATGACAATACAAGAAATATGCAAAACATAAAAATTTATATGAATGCAATTTTTCATAAATCTTTGAAATAACATAAAATCGATCGAGTTTTGAATACAGGGATATTGAATTCTTAAAATCTATACCGCAACTTACCAGAATACTCAAAATCTACATTGATATTGAAGATTGCTTTAAAATATTCGACATACTTGAAAACAGCAAAAAATACTAGAAATCTATATGATTATAAAAAAAAATGTATATTTAAATTTTCCTCAAAATTTTATTACTCTTTGAATGATAAAGAAAAAAATTCCTGAAAATCTCTATGATAATACATAAAAATACAGAAAATTCTTCAAAACATGCGAATACTACGAAAATACAGGAAAAAAGGACCAAGAATATACGTAAAACATTGTTTTTTGAAGAATTAGTTGATATCTAAAATCATTAAAATTTTCAATGCTGTAAAATCACATTTTTTAAATATATCGGATACTTGAAAAATGTGTAGTTATTTCATTTTTCAAATTTATAGCAAAAATAAAACTTTCATTAATTTTGATTCCTAGATCATCGAGATCATCGAATATTTGAGAAAAAAATAGAAATCCATATTAATATCGGAATATCCTTCAAGTTATATAATTACTAGGAAATTACGAAAATACAGAAAGTGCAATAAAAAATCTCTATCTTAGTTACTAGAAAATCACAAGAATCAAATTTCATTACATTCAATACGAACATATAAAATTTTCGACTCTGTACTACAAAAGTGGCGTAACCTTTAAATTTCCGAAATTTAAATTTTGAAAAATCGTTCTGTCGTAACCACATACCTAAAAATCAAAAGTTATATAATCTCGTATATAATATAGTATTTCGAACCCCCCCCCTCCCCCCTGAAAACATTTTCTGCCTATGCCACCGACTTCAAAAATAAAAAAGTATTCATTTGACGGTTGTGATGTTTCGCATTTGTGATATTTTGCTATGATATGTGTTCTAATTGATTTTTTTCGAATTTTGTAATGGTTTCCAACCCCTTAAATTCCCTCTCTGTGTTCACCCCTGTGAAAGGATCTTAATTTCGAAACGAATTTTTGTATATTTTTACGAGCATCCAATCTCGTTTCCTCATCGATGGCCGTAATTAATCGGAGTGCTCGAAAACGTTGGCGATCGTGTGACGTCGTTACATCAGTCAGGACCCGAGAGTTACACGCGAGAATCGCCGAATTAGGTGGCGCAGATTTATGATCCCCGAGGAGCGAACCACTTTTTCCAGGCGCGAGAGAGATCTAAGAATGGGCGACGTCTTCAAGTGCCCCAGCGACATTTGTCACTCGCCAGAGAGAAGAAAAAAATTAGGAAACGCGTCAACGTTTATGTACTCACGATTAGTTATTCCAAGATTTTTAGGCGATTGTGTAATACGATTTTTATTCACTCCTTGCGTTTGAGTTTGTGATTTACGAATACGTCAGTTTTTTATTTTCAAGCTAAATATGTTTTTTTACGTGTTTTAAATCGTTTTGTTCACCATACATCATAAAAAAAACATAAAATATTCAATAATCTAGGAGTTGCGAGATCTCATAAATTTCAGAATCGATAGGGGAGAAAGATTTTTAAATCACATCGAAAATAAAGAGAAGCAGAAAAACAAATTTTCAACTCTTTAAATTAGAGGATTACAAACCTGCAGCAAAATATTCAAAAACCTCGGAAATATGTATATATCGTTTATACAATATCGTCTGACGACCTTGCGTACATGTTGTGTGTCTCGAAAAATTTTGAAACTAATACAAAATAATGCTATTGAACTTCAAATTTTCAACTCTCTCTTCATACATTTCTTTTTTTTTTCGTTACCTCGTGTTTTAATAAAGTAATAAACGAAAAATAATCCTTTAAAAACACGTAAAAGTTTTCTCTTACAAAATCATGTTGGGTGCTAAATAAAGCAAGTCAATATTTTGCGAGAGTTACGATTAAATTACGACTTCGTCGAAACGTCAAATGCAGTAGCGCCATCAAAAACAGCCCTTTAATGGGTGGGGCCGAAAAATGGGGAACGTAACTTTGTCTAGTATGCTTGAAATGTTTGTTTCTTTCAGCTTCCTTATTGCATTTTCTATACAAAATACACTCAGCAAAATAAACGAGGAAAGAAAAGAACTTAGTAATACCCTTTAAAAGTTTTGTCTGCGAGAAAAAATAATCACAAGATGTTGCAACAATTTTTTCGAATTACAGAAGTTGGATTGGAAAGAGTATTATTGTAAAAAATTTTATTTGTGATGATGAAAGTATTTTTAAACTCTGAATAAATTACATCTGTTGGATATTTAAAACGAAAATTAGCCATCCTGAGTAATAAAAAATATTTGAAGAATGATGGAATACTAAAAATAAATGGGATGTAATAAAATGGGTATACAAACTGTCAAAGACTGACATTTTTCGAAGTCTATAATAATCTGAACAAAATTCTACAAACCATTTATGTTTTGTTAAAATAATCTCAAATCTTGATTATTGAAAAAAAAGTTATGATATTTATTCAATTTATTTAAATAATTATTTTTTACGAAAATAATTGTTTTTTATATAATATCTTAGCAACTACATTAGGTATGTATAAAATCCCATATAACATCATATATGTTTAATCTAATAATACATTTTATATTATTAAAAATTTATCTTGCTAGAAAAATTTAGTACTTTCATCACTGAATTTTACAAGTATTTTAGAAATTGCTCTTAGTTGAATAATTATCTTATGTTATTCCATTGGAACTATAAATCTGCGAAAATTCAACAAAAAACCAATTGGTAGAAGCGTAATTTTTATCGGTTATCGATCGGTTATACCCGTTTTATCGCCCAATATCCGACGCCTTTATGGCCCATCAATCACGTCGCGAAACATTTCTGCAAACTTGTAATAGATCATTTCAGGGCGTTGCGGGGAATCACGTTTTCGTATAATGAATCGTTCCTCCGACCGCAACATATAATTTTATCGCCGCGGAAAGTGAATTTGTCATGTTTATTCAGGCGGAGGTTCATTTTTCGAAATTCTTTAACGAGATACGTAGAATAGAGAAGGAAAGGACAAATTTATGTCAGTTAGTTTTTTACCACTATTGTTTTTTTTTTTTTTTTTTTTTCAAGAAGTTTGTTAACATTTTCTTCGTAAATTATTTTATTTTTTGAAATAAATCTCAATTTTATGAAATTTCAGGTTTGTTTCTTTAAAAATAATTTGTTGATAATACTTATAAATACCTTTAAAACCTCGGATGATATGGAATTTTTCGAAATTACGCGTAGTCTTTTAGCGAAAAAAATCGCCTGTGTAGAAAGTTTCGAAAAATGCACAGAACGAGTGAAAATCAAGTTGCGTCGCGACGGACTCGTGAAACGAGACTGCGGGCGTCGCGACGCTACGCCACGTGCTTGGGTGTACGCGCAATTTATGGCTCGCGCATGAGCAATTGAATACTACAATTCATAATATTGAAAACAATATTCTAGCACCGTTAATGCAAAATGCTTAGTTATTTTTAAATAAATATGAATAAAGTACTTGATTATTTTATACTAAAAAAAATTTTCAGTAAAAGGTGAAGTTAAATCATCAGAGATATTTGCGTAAACATTTTCGATTTTTATTATTGAAACTGCAAATATCGATGCCAAAGTAATAATAATATACACATTCACAATTATACATTTTTGACGAAAATAACAGATTTTTTTCTCTTCTTACAATTTTATTAATTATCAATTGGATTATAAAAACTGCAAACATCTATATTAAAATAATATTGATGCATACACAATTCTACGCTTCAGAAGAAATAAGTGTTTTGTTCATTTTTTTTCTCTTTATGGAATTATTCTGAATATATTGGATCAATTCGTTTGTTTCGATAGCTGGAGACACTCTCAGAGCAGAGCCGATAACTTGATGACTTGACGCGCTGGGCCAATTCGTCATGGCTCATAGCATTCAGTTAGGGCTCGCTTAAATCGTGTGTGAATCCAGGCCTACGTTTGTACAACATAGCTCTCTCCCAAAGTTAAGTGAATTTTCCTATTATCTTTCGGATCGAGTTATCACCGACTCGTGCTGAGTGACTCGGCTCCCTAAACTTTGCTCCCTCAACGAATTTTCCTGCATTTTAATGAGGTTTGAGTTGAAATATTGAGCGTACTAGAATAAGTTGAAAAAAAGGTTTATTTATAATCAGATTATGATTCATTTCTACGAAATAAATCAAAATGATGAATAGTCATTTCAGTTATTCCTCATTAAAATGAAATCCGATGCAAGTACGTTTCCTCTGAGGAAAAGTATGGAATTACTCCAAAGAAATAGAGCGCAGATTGAGCATTTCGCGCAACACCTGCTCGCGAATGGCTGCGAGAAGCCAGATTAGATGAGGCAGACGAAAGACTATGACTCATGTGTGTGCAGAGCTCGTGACAAACATAGCGAGTTATTAATTTCCCTCACTGTAATCATAACTCTGAAATTTCTTGAAGCACGAAAAAACGTCATTTCCAACTTTTTAAAGCTCTCAATTAGAAGTACAGAAACCAAAACCCTGAGTATGACATTTTTACGAAAATTTTTCGAACACCATTTTTTCAATTTTTCTTACGCAATCAATATTTAAGATAAAAAAATCACAGAATATACGCATTTTTTTAAAGTTACTAGTAAAAACTGGTGAGTGCTACTTTTTTATTTTTTGTCAGACTTGAATTATAAAGACTGTGCCTCTCGTCAAAAACACAATCAAAGTTTTGAACGCATCGACAAAAGCGCGTGATAACCGTGAAATTCCCAAGTGAGGCACGATCGGCAACATGTCTCAGGCGTGCTAATTAGACGTGCCTTTGTTTCGCAAAGAAAGCCGAATATGCAAAGCAAATGTGAACGTGAATCTTTGCCCCTCTGTTTCTGCCAAAGAAACGCCCTTTGGTTCCTCATAATGGATGAAAAACGGAGTACTCTATGCTTCGCGGGAGAAAAAAGTGGTTCATTTTCAAAGGAAAATTGATAATCAACCATTTGAGTTTGGTATATATTTACAGGGATGTTTATTTGTAAGTATAGTTAATGTGATTATTTTTGGTTATTTAATTTTAGAGCGATTTAAAATATTCGATAATTTCTTTGTAAGTATTTGTATGTGTTTTATCGAACAAATTTTTTTTCCCATGTATGCGTAGAAATGGCCACTTTATCTGTATGAAACGCGGGAACAAAATCCCCTTTCTAGGGTACTCGGAAATAAGCGGGAGAAATCATTCTTCCCTAGGGAAGAATGATTTCTCCTGCTAATTCACGAATACCCCATAAAGGAGATTTCGTTCCTGCGTTCCATAAAAATTAAGTGGACACTTCTACACATGCATGGAAAAAAATATTGTATGCTACACGAGACAAAAAGGATGATTCCAACTCGTGCACTCGAGCACTCGCTTCGCTCGTGCCCAACTTTGCACTCGTTGGAATCATCCTTTTTCTCCCTTGTAGCATAAATATCTATTTTCCCATGCATCCACAAAAAAGGCCACTTTTTGCATGGAATGCGGGAACAAAATACACTTTTTGGGGTACTTACGAATGAGCGGGAGAAATCATTCTTCCCTAGAGAAATATTAATAAATCACTGATACGAGGTAGGAAAAGAAAAAAAAACACTGATATGAAAGAAGAATAATTTTCACGGAGGATTTTGACGTATTTGCCGCTGCAAACTTAATGTGTTCCTCAAAACATGCGCGCAGCCAACTTCACACGACCAGTGTTCGTAACTTTCTTTCTTCATTCCTTTTCTAGCGCTCAATCAAATATAAGTCTGTCCTTGTTTAGTACTACCGAGTTACGAACACTGCACACGACTCAACACGACTGCCATACTCACTCGACTCACACTGTCCATAAGTCATA
>JAPYZL010118449.1:0-28283 GCA_030522825.1 Platygaster orseoliae
AAAAAATATAACAAAAATATTTTTATGCATTATTCGACCATATAAACAGCCTACACTATATAATTTGTCAGGTGTATTTTCAGTGTTGCACCGTGTTATTATTTCCCTGACGCTGCTATACAGAAGCTGTGAGTGAGCTTGTAATTTATTATACGGTACGGTACCTTTTCCACGTGTTTTGTGCAAAAAAAAAACATAATAATGAGAGTATTTCACAAATAAAAGACGCGATATGAGAAAAGGGACCTTCTCGTCGGCAAAAGTTTACCCGTGGCGTGGTCTGAAAGGCGCTTAACTGCGTTATTTATTTATAATTATATACTATATTTTGTACACTGTAAAAAAAACTTCCCATACATTACGGGAAGTTTTTATCCTGTGCACGAGTTGCAAATTTTCCATACTTTGTTTTATAATTCCCATATATTTATACAATTTTTCTCATTCATGTATACAATTTTTCGGAAAAATATGGGAAAAGATTCATACTTGCAAAGAAAATTTTCCATACTTTTGAAATTCCCATACAGTGTGGGATAATTTCCATACAACATGGGAAAACTTTCATACACGAGTATGGAAAAATTGTGATCATGTTTTACAGTGTATATCATATTATATTTTCATATATTATATTATATTATTTTTATTCATGACTATAAAAAAGTTATTTTTTTCATACATTTTTATTTTTTTCAATAACTTACATTTCGGAATTTCGTATTGCGCTTCATGAAAGTGAAAGAACTTGTAGAATCAATCATAATACAAAAAATCGATTTTTCGCCGAGAAGGTCACTTTTATCCAACTTTTAATTATTAATTCATTTTAAATTTCTATTCGTTTAATTTTAAATCGCGATGTACATTTAAAATTCAGAATACAAACTCGGAAAGTTCTTGAAATGATAAAATTAAAAAAAAAAAACCTTCGAAATTATCGGATTTCAAGACTTTCAAACTTTATTTCTCGAATTTTTGATGACTTTTCAATTTTTTTAAAATAACAGTTATAGATTAAGTGTTTATTTTGATTGTTTACATTTAAATTGAAAATATCAAAATAAAAACTTGTAAAATTTGAGAAATTTTAAAACTCCACAAACGAAAATGTTCATTAAGAGTTTTTGCAGATCCCAAAGAATTTTGAAAATGATAATTTTTCGAAAATCCTCATACAGTTTTTCATTTTTCAAAACTTGAATTCAGAAGAAGTAGAAAATTTGGACATTTTCAACATTCCCAACAAGTTTAAAAAATTATCACATATTCAGTTTTCAATCTGATTCAAGTACATATGGTATGTCAGTAATTTTCCACGATTTTGAAATAACGAAAGATTTATAAGATAATAAAATTTCTGAAAATCTAATAAATTTGCAGGTTTTTGGATTTTTGAAACTTGAAATTCGATTTTTTTCAATTTCAAATTTTGGATAAATTCGTTATTTCCTGCAACTTTTCGATGATATGGTTTTACGGGAATACTGTTATGATGATAATTATCACTCATTACGTTCAATATGTCGGTGTAATGTAAATACGTATGGAATTCATTTTCACGCCTATTTCTGGAATACCAACATAAATAATGAGAAATCCTGTTCGTTTCAGTCAAAAAAGCAAGATTCGTTGGTGTTCAAGGTAAGTTCCATTGACTTGAATCTCATTAGTTATTCGTTTCTGGTCCTTACAAATAATCTTACATGATGCAATTTTATAACTCATTTCAAGGGAGATTGTGTAATATTTGGCCATTGTAATACCTATTACAGTGACTAAAAAATATCTATATTGTTTAGCAAAAAGTATAAGAAAATTCTGTAACTTGATAAACCGCCAAATCGCTCACTGAAAAGTTTGGAATTTCATTTATATTTCATTAAAACTCAGATGTGATAAGTGTAATGTGGTATTACACCAATTACACCTGTTTACAGAATATCCCAGAGGGTGTTTTAATGTTTCATAATATAATATGCAACAGTGAATTGAAATCATACACGTACCACAACTCTTACTATTATTTCAGCCCAACAGTTCAACACTTATGTCACCTTGAAGCTGCAAAACGTTAAAACCACAACTGTAACTGTGAAAGGTGCCAATCCATGCTGGGAACAAGATTTTCTGTTGTAAGTCAACTATACATAAAATACCATCAAAGATTTTTTAAATGCGGCAAAACATCTACGATTTCAAACAACTCAGAAAATGAATGATAAGCATAATTTTTTTTCGAAATGCAGTGAAACGAACGATATAAACACGGGTCTTCTCGTTGAAGTATGGAGCAGAGGAATGCTCTGGGACCGTGCCTTGGGCTATCATTACATACCTTTGCCGGAAGTATCCTACTCAAACGAGGTAACGAGAAATCTCATAATCAAGTTTTTTCACGAAAACTAATTCAATAATGACAAGTAAACATGATGTTTTCACCAAGTGAAAACACGGTCCATAATTACCCAGTAAACATTTATGATTTCATAATGTAATCATATGATACCATGCAGTGTCATGTATGACATCATATCGCGTACACATGTTTCGTCATTAGCTGATCATATCAAGTTATGGCATATATCATGACACTGCAATTCATGGTGTGATATCATATCGCACTCCAGTGACATCATCATTTGACATTATCAAGTCATTTTACAGCGATGTGATATCATGGTATCACACAATATCATGGCGTGATCAGAAATGATATCATGAATGTTTACTGTATAATTTGGTGTTAATAGTATTGGGAAATCACTTTCGAAAATGTAAAAAAAATCGAAAGTACATAATAATCTGCTTTATGTAGAACGGCTCTGGACAATGGATCAGCTTAGATTCCGAACTGGAAATGAGGGGAGGAGAGGTTGTCGGTACGAAAAATTCGACAAGCCATTCTCTTCTTATAGATTGCCGCTTCGAGTTACCCTTCGGTAAGTACATTTTGTAACTACACTACAAACTCGGATTCTCTTGGCTCCAATTTTATCCTTGCACCGAAAGCTCTCTTGCTTGTAAATGTACTTTTCTTTGTCTCTTTTCCTCGACCAATCAGCGAGGAGCCCGTGAATCCACCGAAATTCTAAAATATGAGTTACTATAAACGATTGTCGAAACAACTGAAAATTTTAACGTACAACTGCGCAATGGACACAATTTTAAAAAAGTGGGGGAGGGCAAGATGTCACGAAAATATGTCACGTGTAAGACGCAGTTCTATAATGAGTAATGTTGAGAATGATGATTTTGAAACAAGAAAATTCGACTTGATGAAAATGCGTAGGATGGAAGAATAAATAATGAATATCATGATACTTTTATCTCAGATGCGGAAAACACGGAAGCAGCAGATTTGCAGAGGAAGCTGGAAATGCTGAACAGTACGATGGATCAAGAAGCGCGGGCCGAACAAGCAAGGCGACAAATATTATACAACGTTCATTGTAAGTGTTGCACTATTAAATGTATTACTTCAAGATCCGCAAGGTAATTATTTTTGCAATGAATATCAATATTCAATACACTTCATAGAGCTTTCTTGGTAATCAATGGAAAAATCTTCATGCATTCAAAGAAAATAGATATGAGAGATGCGAAAATTGATATTTTTTCTCAATTCGAGAGAAATATTATTGAAAAATTTTTGGAGATATTATAGTCTTTTTCATATGATAAAATTAAATATTACGAATGATTGTTCTTTGATGTTGTAGCTGGTTATTCAGAAGATTCGGATTACACATCAGATTTAAATTACCCCGTTGGAGGACAAGGCGCAAACAGCTCAGCTTCTCAGTTTAGAACAGCTGCTAATCAGTTGATAACGCCTCAACGATCACTTGAAACTTCAAGAGAAAACAGTTACGAGAGAGACGATTATCAAGTAAGACACAAAACTTGCCTACTCACGTTTGGTCTAGGTTCTATTTTTTGGTAAAATTCAAATTTAAACATTTCCAAGAATTACCAGAGTTTATATACTTTCATAAAAACAATAAGCAAATATTTTGACTATTTCTTTTTTTTTTTATTTTTACCTACATTTATTATAACCCTGGCAATCTTCAAAACAAAACGGGTGTTTTGTGCAAAAAAATAAAAAAAACTGTAAGAGAATTCACACGGAATGAGACATAATAATGAAAGAATTCCACAAATATGCATTTTCTAAATTACCCTTAGTCGTATTATATTTATGAATCTCATTTTAAATCCTCATTGATTTCGAAGATTTTACGAAATTTGGAAATGTAAAGTATGTGGGTAATTTTGGACAATTTCGTATGATTTCTAGTATAGAATTATAAAATTTATGAAAATCTAAAAACTAAAAATTTTTAGACTTCTGACACATAAAAATTTGATTTTTCTAAATGTAAAATTTTGTATAAATTTATAATTTTCTTCAACGTTTAATTGTTAAATCATTTTTAATTAAAACCTTTTCAACTTTCATTTGCGATGTAAATTTAAGATTCAGAGTAAAACTTTGAAAAATCCTTGAAATAATTAATTTTTCGGAAAAAAATATTATTTTTGATATTTTAGGATTACTAAGCTTCTTAATTTTATTTTTCAAGTTTGCAATGAATTTCCTATTTTTTTTTATTCATCATTGATAATTAACTGTAAATTTTGATTTAAAAAATTTTAATCAAATTTTTATTCAAAATATAGAATAAAAAAAATTCATGAAATTTTAAAACTACAGAAAGGAAAATGTTGAGAATATTTGACATCTTGATAAATTTTGAAAATTATGATATTTCGGAAATCCTTTTACAGTTTTTTATTTTTCAAAACTTGAATTTTGAAAAAATAGAAAATGTTAACATTAACAAAAGTTTTAAAAAATTCGTGTGAATTCGATAATTTTTGAACCTTTCGGATACCTCTTATTTCAAATCTAAAATACATGAAAAATATCAGTTATTTTCTACGGTCTTAAAATTCTAAAAAAATTTCGAAAATCCCAAGACTAGGAAATTTTTTGGATTTCTGTAACTTTTAAATTTGATCATTTCGATTCTATTGTGCTGCTTCAACAGTTAGCAATTGTGTTTTGCATAAAACACCGGTAAAATGTCCTGTAAGTTACGGTTTCTGAGGAGCGCCAGTCAAGTCTTTCCATTTCATCACGGATTTTACTGATAACCTACGATTCAGTGGGTATTATTTTGTTCAAATAATCAATTTAAAATTCCTATAAATTCTATAAAAATAAATGAATTTGACAGTATAAAGTGTCTGCAGCCAATACTAATCACTGTTAATAAAACACCGAATTCATAACTGCGTGAGCAGATTCCAGCAACGGTTGAAGGGAGATTGGTCCCTGGAAATTCTAGCGTGTACAGGCAGCATAGTCCACGATATGATACAGCTTACTCGGATGATGGTTTTCCTCAAAGATATTATACATTGCAACAAAGTGCAGAGTCTTCCGAGCCGCTATTTTACAACAGTAGACCGCGACATCACAAAGAATACAGGTAGGATATCAAGAAATCCTGAAAATATTTTTTACAAGTTGTGTAAGTCCATCTTATTTTGCTCATAAATAGATAAAACGCTTAGTAATTCGACTGAATTTTCTGACAGTGCGACAGTGGAATAATTCATTTTTTTCACGGTTTCTAGTACCAGTTTCCTCTCATTTAGTTTCCATTATATGCATCTCTCTCGAATCCTCTTAAAAAATGTTTTATTTGCATATGTACTTCAATTTTTGATGCATAAACTTAGGTCATGCTTAATCGAGTCGTAAATTTTTTTCTCAGTCAAGACGGATGGTACAGCGAAGGGTACAATTATCACGAAGGAAAAGTAGACGACGCAGAGATATGCAGTGACACGGCATTAAATTCGATTACAACCGCAAGAGCTTCATTACATCAAGAAGGTAAGCATACCATGAAGCTTAAATTTAAAATTTGTAAGATAATCTCGAATAGTATGAAGAGTGAAAAAAAAGATTGAGGCAACGCGTGGCATATTAGATACTACCATTGGTCATCATGTCAACTTGGGATTTTGTTGGCTCTACCTATCTTTGGTAAAAATCAATAGGTCAGCATAGAAGGCCTTCTCTGGAACGTCAAACAACTCTTTACGACGAGCATTCGCATTACGACGGATACAGCAGTGACAGCAAGATGAGAAAAATGAGCTCGACCTATCCAGAACACCAATCAAACACAGGATACGATAAATTTTACGATAGTGTCAGTGGCAGCATGTATCAAAATGAAAGGTAAAGCAAGTTATATCACATAAGTTTCGCGGTTGCTTGAGCAACGTAAAATGGAATTTTTGCGTAGATTCGGTTTCGACGAAGAAGACAAGCAATGGGACAGCGGAGGGAGGTGGTACTCGGGCATAAGTACCAACTACGAGAATAAAAGAAATAAAAAACTTCTGCCACAAAGACCTGCTTCCAGCATTGGTATGCATCGGCCGTATTACAAGACTGCTGTTATTCGGCAACGTAGTTACGAGTCTGACCAACTCAATTACGGGTACTCATGTTTTTATCGCATGTTCATTCTCAACCACAAAAAATTAGGAATGCGAATCAAAAATAGTGGCTCATAATTGAATTTAGCGACATTGGTTTCGCGATTAAATAATGTTTCGATACTCACTTCCCCGGCGGAAGCTTAAAAACCTTAAAAAACCAAGGCTCGGTTTTTTACGGTTTTTTGGCTCGTTTGTACACAAATGGCCTAAAATGTAATGAAAACGTTTTTGATCTGTGATAGTCATAAGCAAAGACCACTTGAACCCCAGCGTTCCTTTTCTTGCCAAGAAAGTACGGGAAAGAAGCTGCCAACGATACCTGCGAAATTCAGCAACGTACTGCTAGGCCGCCAGCCAACTTCTCTACCTGCAACCCCAGGAAAACAACTGCCAATTAGTCGAACAGGTTCGCAGGAGGGTGGTTACTACAACACAACAGAGTACAATGAAGATTACAATTACGCTTACCAAAGTCAAGACAACCTTCCCGAGGACTTGTATGCCAATAATCTCTATCAGAATCAAAGCTACGGCCAAGTGAACCAAACGTACGATCAAGTTGACATGGCGTACAACCAAGTTTACAACAAAGAAAATTACATTCGGAATCAGGAGAACGAGGGATACAGTCAAGTGGATCAGGATTACAGCCAAGGATACAATCAGCAGTACAGTCAGATGGATCAAAATTACGATCTGATGAATCAAGAATGCAGCCAAGTTCCTCAAAGCTATCATCAAGTCGACGAAAGTTACCAACAGGTGAATGAGAGTTACGACAACTTGAACCAAACGTACCATCTGATGAATCAGAGCTACGACGAGTACGAACAAAGATACACACACGAAGGAGAAGGATTCGATCAGTACAATGAAAGTGACAAAACTCTGGATCTGAGTTACGACCAGTCAGATCAGAGCTATCAACAGCATACCACGAAAACAATCAATGCCGATTCAGTTTCTGAATACGTGATTCCGTCGAGTGAGCAGTACGATCACAGTTACAGTAATTTACAATCTGTTCCTGAGAATGACCATATGCATCAACTTGAGAATAAGTTACACCATCAGTCGTTGGCGAATCAAGCCTTTGATCAAGTAACTCCTTATTCGGAAATGAGTCAGGTTGATGGCAACTTTCAAAAAGGACTTGACGTTTACCAAAATCTCGGGTACGAAGATGACTCCCAACACATGTACGAAAACCAGTTTCCAGAGTATGAGACGAACGTCACCACAAGTAACTTTGAGCAGAATAACTACAAGCAGTTTCAAGAAGATGAATATGAAAATCAGTATAATATCAGTACGAGTATGCCATGTGAGGTGACGGATCAGGATAAATTATCGGTGATTACGAATTGTCTAGTCATAAATCATTTACAGATCCCAAAAACTAATAATAATAGGAAAAAGAAATAGTTGAACATTTTTAGCGTTTTGTGCAAAAAAAACCCGTTATAGAATTCACTTGAAATGAGAAGTAATAATAAAAGAATTTCACGAATATGCATTTTATAAGTTACACCTAGCAGCATTATACTTATCAATGTCATTAATAACCTTTATTAAGTTGGAAGATTTTCCGAAATTCGAAAATATAGAAAACATGAAAAATATCGCACGTTTTTGACAACTTGGACTCTTTCAGAAATATTGGAGATAATGGAATTTTAAGGAATTTGATAAATTACAGTTTTTGGATTTCTAAAATTTTAAAACTACAAAAATTAAAATTTTGAGAATTTTTGACACCTTACGGAATTTCGAAAGTCATGATATTTCGGAAATCCTCATACAGTTATTAACTTTTCAAAACTTGAATTTTGAAAAAATAGAAAATCCTGAAAAATTTATCCGAAATTAATTATTTTCCATCTTTTCGGATATCTGTAATTTCAAATCTTAAATACAATAAAAATGTCAGTAGTTGTGAACGATTTTAAAACTGAAAAATAATTTCTAAAAGAATCATACTCTTGAAAATTCTAAAATTTTGAAATTTTTTTGGGTTTCCGAGACTTTCTGATTTGAAATGTTTGATTTTATTCTGCCGTTGAAACAGAAAATTTCTTAGAATCAACATAGAGTAAATAATAGCTAAAACATAGAAATTCACTTACGGTCAAGTCCTCAATAACCTCAAATACTTGATGTTATACATTCATTTTTAATACCACCTATATACTTTTTCATTTACACTTTACCATCAATCGCCTAATAAGGATCCAAGACTCTATAACTTCCCCTAAAATTGATAATTCTCATTTAAATTTGTAGATGCCAAATACGAGATCTCAAAAAAGCTACCTCGATTCCTATTCGGAGACGTACGAGGAATCCTACGACGAACCATATCAAAAAAGCGATGAAAAAAGCTCTCAGTATTTGACTCAGGAAGCTCAGGAAGATGAATACCGTATACCTTACAGCAAGGAAGAAGACGTGAGCATGTACGAGAGTTGCGAGGAACCATATCAAGATTCGTACGCATTTGAGAATCGCCGAGCCAGCGAGGTTCCCGAACTGTCGGTGACGACGCCGAGGGGCCAGACGAGGGCCAACGGCTATCCTTCGAACGAGTCGGAATACTTTTACCCGAGCAAGGACAGTCAGCAGCCCTCGTCGGTCGACTCGGCTCGCAGAAAAAAGTTCGGAAAGCGTGACTCGATGAGTCCCTTCACGCAACAAAATACTGATTCTCTCGAGTCACACGATGACGAGCTCAAGAACTCTTTCGACACTGCCGTCAGCTCCGTAAGCAGCAGTGGCCCTTACAGGTGATCTTTTATCATATTTTTTAACAAGCGCTAACAAGTGCTAAAGTTAAATTAGTGACAAGCCCGCGTTTGTGGTAGGTAATTTTTTAAAATAAACGTTTGGAAGTAAACACGATATAAAAGGACAATTAGACAGTTGAACTGTTTGATATAGAAAGAAAAATGTCACTTACTTGACAGGAAAGGATACAGTGAATGCTCAACAGTTGGGGAGTCTAGCCCAGCGCACGCTACTGACTCTCCGCAAGGCACAGCGGTAACCACTTCAAACCACGTCATCGTGACCTCCTCCAATGCTGGTTTCTCAAACGGAAAACGCCTTACTCGAACAGATTCCTGTCACGAAGAAACCATGGACGAAGACGTATACATTGAAGCTCATCGCAAGGATTCCGACCTCTCCGTAACAAGTAATCAGCAGCTACCTCAAAAACCAAAACTCAGAAGAGGCGAATCCTACTCCTCGGATTATTATCCAGATGAAGCTTTTCCGAGGAAAGATTCGTTCGCGCCAGCTTCGAGAAGAGATTCTCATGCGTCAATCAATCAGCAGAACGCGGGCTTCAAGCCGGCGCTTAGTCGAGCAGATTCATATCAGAGACGTGGCTCGGCTTACGGACAGAACTGTATCGTTCCTCAGCCTATTTCTAGGGCCGAAAGTTTCCAAAGAGGGCATTTCGAAGAGCAGGACTCAATGGAGGAGGCCGAAATCCAGCTCAGTAATGCCGTCAATGGCGACTTTATGATGAGAAACGAGACTCTCGAAAGGTCGGCCAATTCAAGAATACTCTCCAATTTTTTCATCAATGTTCATTCAAACTTACATCATTGGATATTTTCTCAAATGACCCAATCGGCACGAAAGCTTTTCAAAAATCGGACAATATTTCAACAAGCTGTCAGTATGCTTTCGTTTTTAATGTTTCTATCAAATGTGTTTGTAACCTTTCTTATGTAAGATTTATATAGAAACATTATTTTGAAATGTTTCACTAGCAATATTGCTGAAACCTTCATGTAAGGTAACAGAAAAACTCTCTCATGAATGTTCTACTGTCTGAACATTTTTCATTGCTTTCAACTGAAACGTTTTCACAGCATAATTTTTGAAAGGTATTTATTTTGTTTTGTGTGAAATGTTTCAGCAATTTTTCGCATTTGAAAGTTGTCTGATATGTTTCAGAAACTATGTTGAAACATTGTAACAATGTTTGTTTTGTTAGATACCTGACTCATTTCATACGAAATGTTTCCGTGATGCTTATTTTTGGAACGATTCTGACATACCTTCCATTTAGAATGTTTCAATTGAAATATTTTGAAAACGTTTAAATAAATTTGCAGTTAAATTTTTGTTTAAAACTTTCATGCGAGGTAACAAAAAAACTCTCATGAATGTTACTGTATGAATATTTTTGATTGCTTTCAACTGAAACATTTCAATAAAACTATTTACAGAACATTTATAAACTTTTGTAATGAAACGTTTTCACAACATAATTTTTGAACTGCACTTGTTTTGTTTCATGTAAAATATTTCAGTAATTTTTTATTTGATAAATGTCTGATATATTTCATTTGAAACATTTCATATAAGTTTATTAACGTCTACGTTGAAACATTTTGACAATGTTTTGTAAGATATCTTACTCGTTTCATACGAAATATTTCAGTAAAGCTTATTTTGGAAAAACTCTGATACCTTCCATTTGAAATGTTTCAATTGAAATATTTTGAAAACGTTTTGAAAAATTGTCAAGAAACTTGTTTAAAATTTTCTTGGACCTTTTTTTATACACATATAAAACGTTTCAGTAGCATTTCTTTTGAAAGTTGTCTGCCACCTTTTATCCGAAACGTTTCAAATGTAATTTTTTAAGCGAAAAAAAGATGCAATGTACCTATTAGTAATAATTTCTTGTAAGCATCCTGAAACATATATAAAAGCTTTTAAAAATATATTTGAAAGCTTTTGAAAAGATTTATAAAGGCTTTCTAAAACCTTGATTCTGAAACTCTGGCGGAGGTTTTAGATTAGAAAGCTTCCAATACACCTTTTAGAAAGACTTTTGAAAGATTTCTGAAAGATGCAACATTTCAATTGAAAGCTCTTACAAATGTTTCTGGAAAGTTACGTGTCTATTGGGGAATCATAAATTTTCAAACAAGTTTATGTTTATTGTCGTTATTGCATCGATTCCTTAACTTATGTTACACCATGAAAATGTTTTTTGAATTTTTTGAATAAGCACGAACAATTAGCTTTAGTGAATTGCTTCTATTATGTCCCAAAAAAGACGTGAAATACCGGATTTAGCGTCGATAATTCGCTAATAGATTTTCGATAAACCCAGGTACGAAAGAGGCGAAGAATCGCTGGTTCGTGCGTCTCGAGAGAACTCGTTAATTGAACCCTATAAAGGAACTCCGCAAATTTCTGACAATTTACGTGGTAAGTAATTCATGATAATGAATTTATTTATAGATGTAGTTCGTGCATTTCATGGCATGAGTGGAGAGGACTTTAAAATAAAATAAAATTAGGCACATCAAATAGAATTAAAGTGCACTAAATAAAATTCAGGAAAGTTGCTAAAAAACAAAGCAATCAAGAATAATTTGTTCAAAGGCAATCGATTTCATTTACCAAAAAAAAAAAAAAATGATTTATTGTTAAAACTTGTCATTTGTACGTAGCCTATAATTATTGTGTATAGAAGTGGAGCAACCATATATTCTAATAATGAATTTCAAAGTCGTTCATCACTTCTTTCAATTGCTTTTAATACCCTCTAACACATCCGACAGGCGTTTCTCGAAAATCCAATTTTTACAGTCCTAGTTATTAACATTAAATTTTAACAAAGACACTTTTTTAAATTTATTATTTAGGCAACTCATTCATCGACTTATACCAAGTTTAATCTGGAATAAGTGAATGAAATGCGATAGATGAAGGGAGTATTCATTTAATGTGAAATTTGTGTATGGTGTTTAAAGGAAGCGTTATGAAAGCGTCTTCTCTAGACGATAGTGTGCAAATGGACACTCCTCCTCGAAGTCCACCGGAGCCTATCCCGGACAATGAAAGTTTGGACATGGACGCGATTGTTTCTATTCCAACGCAGCTCATAGAACGTCCTGAAATGTCTGCTAAGCAGCGCTGGCACTGGGCCTACAGTAAGATCGTCATTCAACTAAGCGTAAGTATTATTATAATCTTCTTCAATCTTGTGTGTCTAGCATAATGAAAGTACTAGTCTCTGCGAATTGAGTTTTTGAATCTTTCAAGGAACAATAACGGATAGTCTATTATAATGAAATCAGATTCTGTGTTATATTTACTTTATGAAAGAAAGTTTAACGTTTTTCACTTGAAAAAAAACTCAAATGAGGAAGCAAAAATATCTCTGCCGAAATTTAGGCAGGAATCGATCATTTCGAATTGAAAATTTCAGGTTGTACTGGGCAATGTGTAAAACGCCTATGCAGCGCTGAAGCTACTTTTCCGTCTTTTTTTGTCCAAGTCATGTAACCTGCGCAGGCGTTTTACAATTTGCCAAACACAATGTGAAATTTTCACGTTGCTGTGCATGAGGTGAAAAACTTGCTGGTGATGGTTAAGGTACAAAAAAAATGACTGTTAATTTGCAGAATAGTGAATCAACTATACCTAGATTTCGAAAATCTTTTTTTCTCGACATTATAAAGTCATTAATTAAGAAAAGTTTAAAAAACATAAGACTTTCGAAAAATTGTTAAAAAGTAAAAACATAATGATAGATAATATGAATATTTGAATCTCCGAACATTTTGTCATATCTCAGACATAACAGCATCGTGGAATTCATTATATTGTGTACAAATTGAGAAAGGTTGAAATTCAGAAAAAGCATTTATTATGGCTCCCATTCAAACAAAAAAAAAAGGTATTCCCGGAATTTCCTACAGTTCATGAAAACTATAAATAAATTGAAGTTACGTAAATTACCGATTTTCTGTCTTACGTTCCGAATCCCTCACAACTTTCCATGATGCTGATGACAGTTACTACGAACAATTTATAATATACACAATTTACGACAAACGTGGAAATAAAAGCTGAACGACTTGATATCAACAGGGCAAAGTTCAAAATTCATCATCTCTGCGAAATTGTGTATTTATTATGCTTTCCATCTTTGTACCCTAATGGAATTAATGGGCAACATGGAAAAAGACATCTGAGTGATTCGGATTTTATAAAAACGAAGCTAAAATCCAAAGATCCAAGATACAGTCTTGATGTACGATACCTTTTTTATTTGTTAAACAATTATAACATTAGGCAAAATAAAAGCAGGTTTATACCAAAAGCTGAATATTAATAATCCACGTGAAAAGTATACAGCAGGAAATTATTTACAACTTATGTCCAAATAATTACTACAACGACAATTGACAGCAATATTCTCGATTCTAAGATATACAGAGCAATATTGGAATATTCCAACAAGTGATCTGCGATGTATGATTGAAAATTACGGCCCCGGTACTTGGTTCTTAACTTTGAGTCCAGCGAAATGGTTGTGGACGGATATGGTAGATTATATTCGCGAGGTTAATACTTGATCATTAGAAAAAACGTAAAGTTGATGGAATTCCATATGAAATTTCCCATGGCTTCATTTTACCAAACAAGGTTATTAGGATATTCAATGAGAACTTACATAGTGAAAAAAAGTCTAATGCAATTGTCGTGTTTAACTTCCGTGTATCACAAAAGCCCATCCGAGGCTCAGTCAATGTAGGCCAGACAAAAGGCCGATTACCGTGCAACCGCCCGTATGACGCACGACCTTATCTGCCGGCGTCGCAAGGCCTCGTGGCTCTCCCAAGTCACAGTGTCAAAATCCTACGCCGTCAAAGCTTTTATTTTATTGCGCACCATCGAAAATAAAGAATATCAGCGAACGAGTCGGTAATGAATCGTCTATAATCAGCGCGTGACTATCATCGCCGAGGGGTGTCTATCAACTGGGCGATATTGAAGGGCGCAGATTCAATAATCGAACAAGGCTTTTATTGGCAGAAGGGAAAAAAAGGACTCGCGGGGGTGCTGTTTCGAGTTGAGTGAAAAACTTCATGTGCGGTCCGACGTCTGCAGCAGTCGCTCTTTGAACACCGGCGATGGACGCTCGAGAGAAATCCACCGAGTTGGCTCTTTTATTTCCCCTTCAAGCTGGTTAGTACAGTGACTTAATTTTTTCCACATGAATTCAAGTAGACTTGATAGTGTAGACATTTTCTTTTGGGGTTCAGAAAAGCCAAAGCTTGTAAAAGTCTTTCTTTCGCAGGCATTAGTGACTTCTGAATCAAAGTTTTTTCTACTTGGTATGGCTTTTGAGATATAATAATTCATCTAGTTATCATTTGTATCTTTTCTCAGTTGCAACATTAAAATTTGTTTACTCTTCTAATGAATAATGATATGAGAGAAAAAACTGAACCTGTTCAATACTTATCTACAATATTATAATGTTTGAGATATCATTTAAAGTGTTTGAGGATTTCTTTGTCGATTTTCATTTATATTTTGTTTTTTTGTTTTTTGATCGACATTACTGTTTTAAATTATGTGTAATCAACGTTTCAAATCAAAGCGTATTTCGTAATTATTGACTGCTAAATATTGTTTTAAGTTCATATCGAAAAAATGAAGGTAAAAACTCACATGTATATACTTTTCACATGTTTGCTCTATTCTTTTTGAAAAATGTTATTTCATTGATATTGAGTAAATATTAGAAATCAATTTGGATATTGGTAGTTCCTTTTTTTTCATATTTGTTGACTGTCAAGAACTATTTCATCAACTTGTTCCTCAATAAGCTCGAAAAAACAAGCATATATGCGCTTTGCATAGATGTATTGTCACAAATTTATATTTTAAACTTCCAGCTTGCACAGTTAACGTAAAATCAATCAAAATATTTACTCTTGACATTCTCGCACAACCTAGTGAAACATAAAGCTTGTTTGGAGGCCATGCACATAATACGTCACGCGATCAGGGGGAGCGAGGGGTCAGCGATTTGTCACCAAGTGTGACATAGGGGGAAGGAAGGGGAAGCTGTCGCGTTACGTCACACATTTTTGAATATGCTCAACGTTCACAAATTTTATTTGTTCCATGATTGAGCTCGTTTATCCTCTTTAGTTTTGCAAGTTGGTAGCAGTGTTTTACAGTGTTTTCAACATTTTTCGTTCTTTGTGAATGTACTATTTCGAAATATGATTTGTTTAAATACATGTGAGTTCATATCAGAAGCGTAGGCAGATGAAATTTTTGGGAGTGGTTTCTCGAGAGAATATACTCGTATATTTTCATAGGTATTTTATAACTTGAGAAAATCATAACTAGACAGATTTTAAGCATAGGTTTCAAAAATTTTCATATTGTACGCTATTCATGAAATTTCGTTAAATTTTCTGGTGTTTTTATAGATTTCTAGTATTTCTATGGATCTCTATAGATTTCTAGAATGTAACGCTATATTATTGAAAATTCAACGATTGAGATTATTTTAATTCATTTTTAAAAAACAGTATTTTTCTATGCATTCTCCGTACTTTTTTTCGTGTATTTATAAGTATTTCAAGAATTACATATTCAAGAATTCAAGGTTACATAAATTTTTGAGAAAATTATCTTTACATAGTTAATGAGTATTAAACCATTCCTAGTATTTCTCGCATGTTTTTTAATATTTATCAAACTGTAAAGGATTTCCTAGCAATTTTTTTCAGATTTATAATATTTTGCGGATTGTTATAAATATACATTTCTGGAATTCAGTACTTAACAATCCAAACTTGGATAGATTTCTGGGAAAATTACGTCTCCATGATGACTATGATTTTAAACATCTCTTGTGTTTTATAACTTTTTTAGTATTCATAAAATATTGCATCGTTTTCTAGTACTTCTATAGATTGCTTTATACACTTTTCAGAATTAATTTCATGTTCGAAAATTCGTTGTTTTAGAAATTATAGATATTTGTTCAGATTTTTCAAAAAACAGTTGATAGAATTCTACTACTTTTAGTATTTCTTCAGAGTTGGTATGATTCGAAAGATTTTATAGTGTTTCTAATAATGTATATCTAGACTTCTAGATTTCAATGCTCTACGATCTAGAGTTTTTCAAATTTTTAGAATTTTGGGAGATTCTATTTTTTTTTTTTTTATAATCCCTGGGTTGTGAAAGTTTTTCAAAAATCTTTTTTTCCCACATTATTCTAGCCAAACAATTAGAATTTCATTGACGAAAAATTTTCCTGAAATACGGATAATCGTTTTTTTCGAGTCAGCAAAACTGTTACTCAACGAATCTTTAACATTTGTGAATAATTATAAGTGATTCTTCAATAACATGAATTTCGCCAGTGCGACGTGACGTTTGTGGGGAGAGGTTTAAATGTTTGTGACTAGTGTGACATAAGAAGAGAGAGAGAGAGAGAGAGCGGTCAAAAATAGGTAAAAAGTGCGTGACGTATTATGTGCACGACGCCTTAACTGATTTTATAATTAAACGAACAGTAATGAGAGCAATAGCTCACTAGTAATGCCACAGACATTTTTTCGATTCTCAAAAGTGAACTTACATCAGGCTTGATGCGTTATTATTTATTCAAACGTTCAAGATAAAAAAGAAAGAGATAGAACGTGTGAAAAGTAATTATAATCAAATCGCAAATATAACAACGGCTTTTCTGACACTTGAAAAGAATTCGCAAGATTCATTCTTGACTGTTTTGAAAGTTGAGAATTGCAGTTAAGTCACTGCACTAGGTCTCTTCGTGATGAAACCATCGTTCGCACCTCGAAACATTTACCGAATAAAAGACGATGTTACAACAGCAACGAAATCGCGGGAAATAATGCGACGCGGTTCGTCTTTGTGTGACCTGGACAAATGGCAGCCCAAGTCAATTACGCCAGATGTCGTGCGCTCGGTAGAAAAAGTATCCGAATCGCTGTCACGCTCATCAGATTTATCCAAGATAAATCTGTTGTCGAGCAACTCGTTGGTTCGCGGAAGTATAGGTGATTTGATGAACTTGAAAAAGTACGGAGGATCGAACTGGAGTGTTAGGAGTGAGACGCTTGTCGCGAAAATGGTGCCGTTAAGCACAGTCACCCCGAAGCAGAGCTCGCCGGTGGATGAAATCGACGATGATTCCGGCAGCGAAAACGAGCAAGACGATTTCTCAATAGGTCAACCGCTGACGTGTGCGCAGCGGACTCAGAGATTAAGTAGGCTTATCAGGCTGCAGCACAGAGCGACTGTGAAATATTTGGCATTCCGAAAGGATTTTGTAAGTCACCATTCATCTCAAACACTATCAAACTGCATTTTTTCCATCTTCCAAAAGTTGTACCTTTTATATAAAAGATAAAAAAATACACGAAAAAATTGCATTAAGCAGGTAGTTCATAAATAGAGCGAACACTTATATGCATTTGCATATTGCATGCATATTTTGCATATTCTGACATGTGAGGCTATTATACATTTATAAGCAATTTTATTGCGCATATATTCATGTCACAAATAAGTATACAGTTTAATTGAAAACAGTTCATTATAATTAACACAATAAATGATCGTTTTTGATATATAAGTGCATATTTTTCATCTTTCTTGATTTTCGTAGCATACTTACTTGATTTTTCGTACATATTTTCATCATCCCTGGTAATAATACATATTTCAATATGGTTGATGATAATTAATAGATATGTTACATGTGAAAAAAAATTCCCCTCTTTCTTCGGATTTATAACTATAGCTCCGTAAGTTTGTATTTCTACTCGATATATACGTACATATGTGTCATAGCGAAACACCCTTGAAGTGGCGCCCGACCTTCGCATTAGCAATGCATGTTTAGAGAGCAGGTAAAGAGGTAAACAACCTCCGCCTATACAAGGTGTATTGAGTCTACCAGGTGTATCTTTAAAACCAGCTCAACGTTACTTTTTAACGCATATTTACTTTTTTTACTGTCGGCATTGAGATTGACAGTTGTTTTTTAAAAGTCGCAAAACAAACCTTTATGCGCCATTTTTGGGCGTAAAAATTTTTAATTTTTATACCTCAAACATCAGCAGCGAGTTGTTTTTCACCTCATGCACAGCAACACAAAAATTGCTGCAAATTGCGTAGAGCAACGTGTAAAACGCCCCCACAGGTCACGTGACTTGAATTTCGCTTTATCTTACAATTTCCATATTTTTTATCATAGGCCCTTTGAAACTACATGAAAAAAAACTTGCATTGTTTGCAAAAAAATGCGTTGTTTATTCACTATGTACTTAAAAATATATGAATATTAAGTGATAATAGATAACTGTTTGTTTCAGGTGAGTAAAAAACCTCTCCTTTTTCTGACAGTTTCTGGTTCGCGGTCTGCGTTGACAGGTGAGTTTCAAAATATGCACAATGCTTTGCTTTAATTTCCTCATTATGTGAGTTGCTTATTTTAAGTATATTTGATTAGGTTAATCATTTACAAGCAGACGTCTGCACCCATGAATTCAATAAAGAAAATGCGTTATAAAATTGTGTATGTCGTTTAAAATTGCCTCTAATTTCAAGACTCGCGATCTACTGTAGTGCGAGAGAGACGCGTAGAACGGGAACCAGTTGAAAGAAAGAAGGACGAAAAGAAAATTCGGTTAAATAATTGAAGTAGCAAAGTTTCATAAAAACGAAAAATATGAAACAAAAAACAGTGTATACAAGGTAGTCCAGTTTAAACGATAAAAATTTACCCACATTTTTTCATATTTTTCCGAGTAAAATTGTCCTCTGCCACTTTTTACAAAACTCAACAAAAAAGAATATTTAAGCTACTACTTTACTTAAGTTTTTACTTTGAAAATTTTAATTGAAAAAATTCGAGTTAATTTTAATCCGTGTTTCAACCGGACCACCCTGTATAATATAATGTACCTACACATTATCATATCGGACCATTGTTTTTGTACGAGCAAGTGAATAAGCTGAATATGTGAATGTAAGTTTCCTTGTCCATGTAATTCCTTTGTCCATTTATTCTCTACTGAAATTTCATTCGAAGAAAATAGCTGTTTTTCTTGTAGGAGTAAGTAATATTTCAAAATGAGGTTAAAAAAACTTTCAGAATATTTTCTTGGGTTGTTAAAGCGTTTTTCCGAAAAAATGCGGTTTTTAATCGTATAAAAGATGAAGTGCTGTATGTTTTTATATTTGTAGATTGAGAAAAAATTCTCAAAAAAACATTCACATTTTTAGAGAGAAAATGTGACTAAATATATCCCATGTATTATAAAGTGACTTTTAAAGGATTTTTTAACCTTTTGAACCTTTTGTAAATACATATTTTTTAAGGCTTTCTGAAGCCTTAATTCTGAAATTCTGGCGGACATTTTACATCTTAGAAAGCTTTCTGAAAGATGCAATATTTCAAACGAAAGCTCTTACAAATGTTTCTGAAAGGTTTCATGCTTATTGGGTAAAAGATGCGACCGGCTGTATTACAGAGTGATTCAAAAAATGTGTTGTTTTTTTTTTCATTACAAACAAGCTCAAAGTTACGTTTTCGTGTAAAAATACGCAAGTTTGAATTGAAGTCTCTAGGAGGTATTTTGCCAGCCTAGGACGTTTGCGAGACGAGGATATCGTGTCCGAGGATGGCAAAAATGCAGGTGCACACGGTGTTTTACATGTCTCATAACGTCACTCTTTTTTTCACGCCCCGCCCGAAATATTGTAACATTGTAACATTGTAAATATGTTTTTTTCTTTTTCAAAACAGTTGGCTGTAATTTTGCGAAATGTTGAGGTGGCAACATACACTACGAGTAGACTAATATCTAACTCGTATGGCAATTTAATCGGAAGATTGGAGCTCCCTTATAAATGCCTTTTTATCGATTACGTTAAAATTCTATTGCAACATGTTGCGAGAGCACAGCGAAAAGCTCAGGTAAGGTAGATTTGAACAGGTGCAAGCTCACGGCGTACGTTTAGTCGTATAAACCGAGCTTGAAAAAATCAATATGGCGTGTGCTGAGAGGATGGAGCTTCGTTTTGACAGCTTCATGTTTTGACAGCTCCATGTCATTAGTTACTGTGACAGCTGTACAAATATCTCTTTTAAAAAAACTGTCGTTGCTTTTGGGGCACCCTTTTTCAACAAATTTGTAAAACATAACAATGTCTTTCTAGGAAATGAGAATACGAATCGTTTTGTAAGAGAATAATTATTATTTAAGCAATCTGGCGACGCACGCGAAAACTTGATATTTCATGTTGTATTTCAAGTAGTTGAACACAAACTTCAACATAAACACATTAAAATTGCACGTATCATTTGGAAATGACAAATAGGGCATAAAAAAAATTTTACCAACAATTACAACGTTTCGGCATGTAACGACTTTTACAGAATACAGTTTAAGACTTTACCCATTTGTTTTTTTTCATATATTTCGTTTGTTGTTATTACAACTGCACAACGCTTCGAAAAATATTTACAAGCTACACGGAAAAGAAAGGTTCCATTCATCCAATGAAAATTCCTTTGTCCATATATCAAAAAAATTTTTTTCATTGGGAGAAGTAAAGTTTTTATAAGCATAAAAACTTGTTACTTTGAAACAAGAGCTATATACTTTATGTTGATGAAAAAATTCCTTGTAGCAATTTAAAAATTTTATATGATGCATGGACAATGAAATTTTCATTGGATGAATAAAAATGTTTTGTCCGTATATCATTCGGAACTATTGTATAATTTAAAACAAAAAGAAAAATCCATAGATTTTTCGATGTGAAATTAAGATTTAAAAAATTGTTTCTGTACAATAAGAGTAGGGCAATGAGAAGGCAGCCAGTGACTCGCAAATGCCTCCTTTTTGACTCTTATCGTTTCTGGCATCATTTCATCGAAAATTGACATACTTTGATACAAATTTGATAAGCAAGTTTTTTTTTTCATAATATACAAAAAAAATCGAATTTGTGGAAAACAATCATGAAGTTTACAAAAATCAAGTGCATATGTCATAACTAAGAATTTTCCAATTTTTTCTTTTTAATTACTCCAACACAAAGCAGTTTGCATAAAAAATAGAAAACGTTTTACCTTTTCATGATTTTAGAGAATTCATAAAAAATTATTTCGTAAAGTCATATAATTAAAAAAAAAATTGTTTGAACCAACAAAATCAGCATTAAAACGTCTGTCGCACAATGTCCAATAATAAATGACTTGTGAAAATTTTCTAAATTTATGACAAGGAAAATCTGCATCTTTTTTTGTGCTATCATTTTTTACTGCAGTAATTCCGAATAATAAAATTAGAAAATGTTATATGCACACGTTTTTCGGCAAATTTTCGATTTTTTTCCCGTTATGTATCATTGAAAAAGAACCTGTTCATGAGGTTAAAATCAAATTATGTCAGTTTTTGATAAAATCATGCCAAAAATGATAGGAGTCAAAAAGGAGGCAGTTAGGAAGTTGCATCAATTTTTTTATTGCTGATATCGTTAGTTTATCAAAAATGATCAAACACGTGTTTTTTCTTTTTGTCGTATTTCAGAAATTGACGGAAACACGTCGTTTAAAAAAGGCAAACAAAGTGACGTCATTTTAACAAAATAACGTTTGCATGCTCAGTACATCTACATATGTATACGAAATAAAAATTGACATAAACTTCAAAATAATCATTTAATCAAAGAAACAAAAAATAAGTATCTTTTTTTTTCAAAAACGATAGATACATTGACGTTGCCGAATTCAATTTTTTGTTTCTATATGCGACTTCCCAGTTGAAAATTATAAATCCCAGAGAAGAATAGATTTGTAGGGAAAAGTAAATAATATGTTTATTTGCAAACTTATTTTTGTATTTATTTCTAAATTTTGGAAAAAATCGGGAGTTTGGACTTTTACGACTCGAACGATCCCAAATAGAACGTCTCACCTAATTTCACAAAATTTATTGTTTGTTTTTCGGAAAATTGTGATGATTATGGCCCTTTGCTAAAATTTATTTTTCTTAAAAAGGAAGATTTATTTAGAAATAAGTGACAAATATTTGCTTCTAAAGCAAAAAAAAACCAGCACACGACATGACGATAAAAAATTAGCACGTAGTGGAATGTCAGTGTAAAAAATTTTGTAAGATTATAAACATATTTTTTGTTGAAATGGTGTTTATTCAGTTTTTGTTTTGCCTGAAAAAAAATCAGTTAAGAGTAAAGAAAAAATTATTTCATGTAAAAGTAAAAGTCTGCTAATTTATAAATATAATAATGATTCAACCACAAAGAATGAAAGTCTCGAAGCCAATTATTTCTATTACCCTAGTTTTCGAAAATTGCCGCCCCTCCCCCGTCCCCCTATCTTCTGCGAAGAAAAAAAATTGAAGCTCAGTATAAATTAGAGAACGACATGAATTTCGCGTCTTTCATATGAATTTACAAAAATTACAAAAGGGAGAAAATATAAAAAATTGTCAATATGTCGAAATTTGGCAAATTTGAAAATTCATATGTTTCGTACAACTTGGTAATTTCGAAATTTACGTTATTGAGAACATTAAAGCGAATTTCGTTATTCCGTATTTTGATCAGCAATCGAAAACCCATTGAATCGAAAAGAATATTAATCTTTCTTTTAAGTTTAATTAAAATAGTCGAACGCGCAAGGCCACACACTGAGAAAAAAATATTGTAATTATCACAATACTGTATAGTAAACGGAAATCACTCAGACATATTGTACTTTTTGCTAGATACAGTAAGTCAAAGATTGACTATGCAAAAAATCAGCATTTTCCCTAGTCCGCAATTTGAGAAAACCGAATTTTCGTGAAGAATGTTCTCGCCAAAAAGCTGATTAAGCTAGTAGTTGAAATAAAAATTCGTATCTCGCGAGTTTCTTGCGCCCTCGCGATTTTTATTGCTCAATTATGATAATAGTAAGCCCCATTGTTATTTAAGAAATCTAATTTGAGAGTTTAATGACCTTTTTTTTTAGAAATTAAAAGATGAAAATTCTGAAACCCTCTCTGAAATAATTTTCTGGATCCATTTCTGCTAGATAATATATATAGTAATTTTTGCAACACCATATTGTAAATATTGTCAAATGATATGGTAGCAATAAATATATTTTTTTGTAAAAGTTCCTTTAAACATATCGTTCTTTACTATACATCTCGTACTTTATATCATTTCGTAATCCTTATAAATTTAGATTTGTAATAATCTGAATGACACAATAAAATACAATATTGGAAATATTCGGAAATGTATGGTAAATTTTTCTACACGCAATGAATTTTTGCCATGCATATTTTTACTTGTACAATATTCCTCTTTATACATGAAATATCATGTTTTACAAGCTGAAAAACAAGTTACAAAAATTAAAATATTATATTACACGTTTCACTTTACACAGATGTTAGATTTTTTGTGATAGTTAGGTAAAAAGTGCATTTCGTATAGTATGATTTGCATGTGTAAAGTTGAAAATTTCCAAAATCGTATAGTTTACTATACGATTTTTATGACAGTTTTTGTATGACATGTATGACAGTTTTTAAACTGTCATACATATTGTAACTTATACAATATGACGATTTTACTATACAATATTGTAATGAGTTATATAACTATTGCGAGTTAAGCAATAATATTGTAAAAAGTACAATACCCTAGTGGTTTTTATTCTTATAAAAAACCTTATAGAAACTTAAAAAAAAAATTTTGTATACGAAAACGGGCAAAAAAGTTCACTTTTTTCGACCGCTGCCCGGTCGAAAGTGGACTTTTTCATGTGTTTTCGAATAAAATATTGTTCGCACCACGGACAGAATTTTTTTTCACACTCGTGGGAAAAAAAATTCTGTCCTAGGTACGAAATGTACTATTTTCATGTAATTCTATTCTTTGCAGAAATTTTTATGAAAATATTTTTTTTTTTATGTTGTGAAAACTACTTTATTTCAAAAAGTAATTTCTTATAAAAAAAAACCTCGAAAAATGGAAAATTTATTACAAGGTTGGAAAATTTTAATCAAAATATCAAACAACGTAAAAGATGTACAACTTTTTATAAAACTGTCTTCTTTTTATAAAGTCGACTTGATAAAAAACCGAGTTGTCATAAAGAGTTTATGATTTTTATAAAAAAGTTGCTTTTTTTTATGAAAAACAAAATGACTGGGGTTGATATTGTACTTTTTGCAATGTATCTGGGAAAAAGTGCAAGATTGTAGTTTCAGCGGAAGGTGGCTAACAATGACAAATGCATCTTGTTCGTGCAGCCCGTTGGCAACGCTAGAGTTTCTTCACTTGCGCGTAAAGCTCAGTGTGAGTAGCCTTGCTCTGTCCCCCGAGAGGCCGAGGCTGCTGCCATAGTAGGTAGAGTTCTCGCTCATGCGCCATAGGGAGATTGTTAAATAGGGATGGAAGCTTAAGCAAGGGAGCGCCCGCCGGAGGGGTAGCTTGACAGGAGTAGAACGGGTACACGTTGTGGCAGCCGGCAGTAGCGTGTGCCGTGCTACACACGGCCGATGGCCCAACGTGCCTCGCGCGCTTTCGTCAATAATCATCGCGATGCCCGCTCATTTCTTTATCGCTCGAGGCCCGCGCATTCGCGAATCCCAGGTGCAGTGAAGACGCGTCTTCTTCTACGAGTTTGTTTCTCAGCAGCTATGACAATGCCTCGGGCTGCCTCCTCATCGCGAGCTTCTTTTCAACTCCATTATACACCTTACTACTCTCCTCTATTCGACCAAGCCACTAGCTCTCTTTCCGCGAAAGCTCTTGTTCCACTAATACTCTCCACCTTCGGCAAGGAGTGAATATCGAGACCCTTGTGAAAATCTCGGCCAATATTATTATATAGTACACATACACAGTGCGTATGCAGAAAGAAAAAGAAATCGCGCCGCTTGTGTGTGCGTGAGCCAGTGCGCGCGCATGCGCGTGTAAGTGTATTTGTGTGCTAGAAAAAAGGTAGGGGGGTGGGTGGTTAAGGAGAAGAGAGCAAGAGAGAGAAATAGGCTGACTGGCAGAGATAGAGATAGTTTGTTTGTTTGTTTGTTTGTTTGTTTGTTTTTTTTAATACTTATACGATATAATATGGTGTTTCGAAATTGACTGAGGATCTTGTGATTAACGCTCGCGATGTAACTGCTTTGAAATAGAGGTCTCTTTTTCATTTAGCATCATTAACAGAGAATCATAATACAAGAAGAAGGTCAATGATGAAAGTTGGTCAATAGGGAGCGTTCTATTGAATACGTGAGTGATCTTCAGTGGGCTGTAACAATTGCGTTTCTTTGAATGCAAGACCATTCAGAGCGTTAGCCTCTTCTCTGCCGTAGTTGATATCTTTAACCCAACTTGACTTGGTAAAATAGAGCTGTTCCCCCGACCGCATAAAATGGGTGGCAAAATTAACATGAACAAATACTTGACATTTTGCAACGAGGCATTGTCATTTGAGTAAAAGCCCGTGAAAGTCAGTGGTAACAGTAACTCGTTATTGTGCTTGTGTTGTAGCGTTTTTTCGGGGATTTGATCGAAAAGCATCTATCAAGTTTGAATCTCGCGCTTCGTGAGTGACGATGGATACATGGATCAGTAAAACGTTCAAGTGTAAATAGTGAGGCACTGAAAAATTCTCTCCGTGCATCAATCAACGACCAACGCAATCCTGTCAATTATTACTATCTCTAACCGGACTTTTCAAGTTTGAAACTTTCTATCATTGTCGATGCATAAACGGAAAAAGTGGCCTCAAGGTGAAGAACAACGAACACGGCAAGTTATTAAAAAAAGGTAGGCAACCATTTTTGTTTTCTTTTACAGTCAACCATTTCCATGGAATTCGTGTTAAACAGGATGTGACTTGCCGATTTTCCGGCATTTCCCGGACTTTCTGAGATTCCCGAATTATGTGAAATTCCGGAAACTTTAGAGCGTGCCGAATTCTTGCGATTATTCACAAGTTTTTCGGTAGTTCTTATTCCGAAAATCTGTACATTTTTGGAAATCCTGATCCCCATTTTATCTCAGAGTCTTTTTATTCCAACAAATTAGGATTTGCAATATATACATTTTATTTTAATGAAAATGTTAATTTCACAAATATTTCAAAGAAATTACTGAATCACTATCAACTTGTATTTATTCAGCTCCAGAAAATGACTCGAATTTTTTCTGTCATTTGAAATTTCGGTTACATCGTGAATATTGTATATGTAGAATAAATTTACACTTATACGACTCCCACTTCCGGTTTCCTTGCCGATATATTTCCCAGGAAATTATTTCACCAGAAAGTCAAGAATAAGACCTTGTGTTGAAGGTTTACTTGATGAAAACTTGCAGCACGATAATCCTTTTTGATTTTCCATGTAACAAAAATGAAAATTTTTTATAAGGTCAACTTTATAAAATTTTCAAAAGAAAACCTTTTTTTATAAAGTGACCTCATTAAAATGCCATGAAAAAAGTTTCTTTATAGAGTTTTATTTTTTGCAGAAATTTTTTCACACATTTTTTTTATCAATTTTCGTTATCTAAAAAATTCATTGAAGTAAATTTATCTAAAAATATAAACTTATGAAAATTAAGAATTTTTCATAAAATTGGAAAATATTTATAAAAATATCTAAGTTTATAAAAAATGTACAAGGCTATACTATTTTTTTTGTTTTTTTTTTTTTTTTTATGAATGTACAATTTTTAAAAAAACTGTTTCTCTTTTTTATGAGAAAAAAATTTTGTAGGTATAAAGTTTTTATAAGGTCTCTGTATGAGAAAATTTTTTTTGTAAGAATTTCGTTAAGTCGGCTTTATAAAAAAACGTAATTCTTCTACAAATTTTGCCTTTTTTTATTTTTTTGGATTTCTCTAGCAAATTTTGAGAATTGAGGAGTTATCGAAATTACTAGATTTCTTGAAATTCTTGAATTCTCTAGATTCTAAAACTTGTAAGGATTCTCGAATTTTTTGGGATTCTTGAAATTCCCACGATGACACAAATTTTCCAAATTTTTCAGGGTTTTCTGAATTTTTCAAAGATTCCTGGATTTTTCGGGATATCTCAACATTATCAGGATTTCTTGAAAAACTCGGAATCCGTTCCGATTCCATGTAAACTATTCCGCACACCTCTAACCTTCATGTTACTGAATTTTTTTCCAATATCGCAAAAGTTAATAATATTTCCGTACAACCCATCACCACACGAATCCAACTTTATTCGTTACATTTTTCGTTAGATCAATCGAGTCAAAGGAGCTGAAAATACAAAGAAAAGCTAGCAAGAGGCAGTATAATACTAAAGAGGAGCGACGAGAATAGTAGCTGTCGTTCGTGCACGATCGCGCGAGAGAGCTAACGGTGAGCGATTTGAAAGTCGCGAAAGGTTTGCTGCTAGAATCGCGCACTTTCATTCTTTCTCAGCAGCGGTGCGCCGTAAATCCTTGTACATTTCACTCGAGCTAATACGGCAGTGCTGCATGTAAAGCACCATTTGCTTCATATACAGTAGACCTCGTTGTCGCGCGTAAATTCACATTCCCCTCTATCATTCCATCAATGTTCGATAAATCCATCAATTTGTGCGTGATATTGCCATTTTCGTCTATTATGTATCGAGCGTAAGTGCAGATGTATCTGTAATTTGAATCGAGCGGCAGCAGGAGCGAATGATGGCTTGTCATAACATATTACGCTGACACGCTTTCTATACATATTGCTCGCGCACGTTTATTCAAATAAAGTGGATATAAGCGTTGATAGGTGCGATAATAACCATTGAGCTCTGAGGCTAGCTTCAACTCAATAAACATTTACGAACTTGACATTCGAATGCGCGCCTACACATCGAATCAATATTATCG